>JAFEMH010005137.1:0-176610 GCA_022495995.1 Adenophora triphylla var. japonica
TAAGTTGACGAAGAGGTTCTATAAAGCTGGATAAGGGGAATTTTCAACTTCTTCTTCCCTTGGAGTTGCATCGGAATATGGGAATTTCGGGTGCGGTTTCAAATCTGTGGTTTGAGGAATTTCGGTTGAGGGTCTTTGGATTTTGCGGTTGAGGTTCAGGTGCGGTTTGAGAGGGTTCACCTGTTTCATTGTGCTCAACAAAATCATCAGCAACATTTGGAGCCAAATGTGGCTCAAGGAGAGAATGCTCATCGAAAGTGACATGGACACGAAAAGCTTTTGAATATTTAGCATACCCAATAAAAATACCTTCGTCGGCCTTGGCTCCGAATTTACCTCTATTTTCTCTTCCGTTGTAGAGGACAAAACATTTGCATCGAAGATCTTGAAGAATGCAATGTTGGGGTTCTTCCTCGCCAAAGCTCATAGGGAGTCTTGTTATAGGTTTTGTTGATGAGGGAGCGGTTACGAGTGAAGCATCTTTGTGTTGATTGCTTCGGCCCAAAAATGCGAGGTAGCTTCGCTTCGAGATATCATTGTCCTTCCGGCCTCAATCAACGTCCTATTCTTCCTTTCCACAACCCCATTTTGTTGTGGAACACCAAATGATTGAGAAATTGTGATCAATTCCATGGTCATCACAATACCTTGAGCAACACCGTTGTTCTTAAATTCTGTTCCATTATACGATCGAACACTAATGATATCGTCTTCTTTTTGAGTTTGGAGCCGTCTAAAAAGTGCGGTGAGAATATCATAGCAATCATCTTTGGAAATCATCATCTCAACCCACGTATATCTTGAATAATCATCCACCACCACTAAGGTATATCTACTTCCTCCAATCTTTGGCGGTGGTTACGGGTCCAAACAGATCTATGTGAAGCATTTGTAAGCATCTTGAAGTTGATGGAGGCGGTCTTCTTGGTGAAAGACGCCAGCGGCGCTTACTGCCAGGCTGGCATGCGGCGCATTTCTCTCGATGGTGGTCACCACTTTAGGTAAACCACGAACGAGGTTTTCCCTACCAATCTTTGCAAGATACTTGAAGTTCAAGTGGCTCAACCTCTTGTGCCAAAGCCAACTATTTTCGCTCACATTTTTAGCTACAAAACGAGATTAGTAATACTACATGCGAAATTTAGATCAATAATGTAAATATTACTCTTACGAATCCTCGTGAGTAGGGTGACTCACGGAAATGCTATCTTTGATAAAGCGGTTTGATGGCGTGAAGTTGCAAAGCATTCCTTTGTCGCGTAAGGGTGAGAAATTGAAAGGAGGTTGTGCTTGAGTCCTTCAACAAGAGAAACCTTCTCAATAGTTAGGTTTCCTCTCCTTATAACACCATATCCAATGGTCTTGCCTTTGTTGTTGTCACCAAAGGTTACAGAAGGACCGCTTGCTTCAATGACATCTTCAAGTAATGATCTATCTCCAGTCATATGTCTTAAGCAGCCACTGTCAAGATACCATTCATTTTTCTTGGAGTAACCAGCCATTAAGCAGAGGACCTGAAATGTAAACATTAAGAACGAGGTCCCCCTTTATTCCTTGGGTCCTGAAGTTAGCAACCCTTCACGACCCACACATGTTTGACAGAAGGAGGTTTACTTATCCTGGCATTGGATGTGAATCGCAAAAGGCATTCTGCAGCCTTGTGACCTAAACCATCACACACAGAACATTTATAAAAGCTATAAGCATCATGAGTTTTTACTAACTCCTTACTCTTTTTAGGAGTTGCATGCGGTTTGGGAGGAGCGGTTGCAGCCTTGACAAAGGGAACTGGCTTTGGTTTGACCACGTATTTCCTAGGAACGCTATTCCTGCTTTTGAAGGCAGGAGGAGCGGTCGAAGAAGATGCGCGGTCAGCCTTGGAGTTGCCAGTACCACCTTTTCCACCAGAAGCGGTTGGAGCAGGGATACGGCCAATTCCATAAGCCATTTCTTCTTCAGCTACTTCCTCAGAATCCTTTGGCTTCATCTGAGAATTCTTCCCATATTGCTTTCCCTTTGGGTAGACAAAATTAAAATTTTGTTGTCCTTTACCCTTAGCCTTTGCACGCTTCCCCTTAGGAATTTCTTTAGTTAGTTTCAAAATTTCCTCATCCTTTTCACTGCAGGATGCACACTTCTCTTCTTCGGCCAGATCCAAAATCCTATACCCTCAGTAACTCCACTGGGTAATTGGGTATCTATGATTTCTTCTGCATAAGGTTTTGACTTGAGCCACCCATCAATAATTTTTTGACGATCGTTGAGTTGGGTGACCAGGTCATCATTCCGGAGTTGAAGTGCAGCAACCTTAGTTTCAAGGATGCGGTTTTGATCAGCAAGAGGAGTCATCTTTTTGATTTGGTCCTTAAGATTTGTAATTTCGAGACCTCATCCACGGTTTTCTCCGTCTTGTCCAGATTAAGTTCATCATGAGCTAAGCTTAAGGCTTTCTTAAGATTAGAGAATTGATGGATCACCATTTCAGCTTCCTTAAACATCTTTTCGTGTTCCGAGGGAGAAACTTCTTCCATCACCTTTTTCAAAACTTTCTTATTTGAAATTGTTTTTGAAGGTGGAGCATTTTTAGAAGAGAAAATTGGACGAGAATACGAACAATTTCCTATCTTAACGCTAGGAGTAAGTTTGACATTATCATCCAACTTAAAATTTGGAAGTTTTGTAGAAACCTCTTTTTCCTCCATATCTTGCAACTCAAATGACTCAGAATCTGACTCATCGGAAGCATCTGCAACTAAGCAGAGATTAACCTCTTTGGTTTCTTCGTCACTTCCATCATCGAACTGTTTCAATCCAAGTTGCTAATTTCTTGGAATTCTCTTCCTCCTCAGCAACCATTCCATTGCGACGAGGAAATTTCGCAGGAGAGGTTTTCTTTTTCAAGTATTCGTATTTGGGCTGTGGACACTCAGATGCAAAGTGACCAGGTTTTCTACAATTGTAGCAAACTAGATCACTCTTTTTCTTTGTATCTCCAGCCTTAGAAAATGTTGCAGGAGGTTTGCCTTTTGAAAAAGTTTTTGTAAAAGGTTTTGAGAATTTTCTAAACTTTTGAAATCTTTTTACAAACATGGCAAAATCATCATCATCCATCTCAATGAGTGATGAGGTTGATATGGAAGGATCTACAGTTTGATTGGATGTAGATGGTTTCTCCTCTTGTTCCACTACAGACATAGAAAGCGATTTGGTTTTTCCTTCAATCTCTTCAATTTGATTTAATTTAAGTTCATAGACTCTAAGGTTTGCATACAAGTTACTTAACGACCAAGTATTCAAAACCTTTGAGTCTTCTAGAGAGGTAGCCTTATTTACCCATCTAGAACCTAAAGCAGACAGGAAAGTCATATTGATTTCCTTATCGGTTAAAGTTTTGCCAAGAGATCTACAAGCATTGACTACCTCAACATAGCGGTCGTAGGTTTGACGCAAGGTTTTCTTGGATTTTCTGTTGAAGTTGTTGTAGGATCTTTCAACAACATATAATTTTCTTTCCTTGCATTCGTCATCACCTTCGAGGTAACTCTCTATGGCATCCTGTGATGATGTGTATCCGAAAATTTTCCCATTTTTGTGTTTGAAAAAATCAACGAAAACGGAGTCGCCACGCCATTTTAATTTTGAGGGCCAAAACTTTGAAAAAAGCCCGAGATCAGAGATTTAGGTTCGGAGGTCATGTTACGCGTCGGGAAGGACGTTAGTGTGCACCCGACGCGCCTCGTAAAACGAGTCTTCCAAGCTAAAAATCATTTGTGTGTGTGTGTGTGTGTGTGTGTTTTGGCCAAAATAAGTTGAAACTCAGAAAAGTAAAAATTGGGATATCTTTTTAAGACTTTAAACTGATCCCATGATTTTTTGGAAGATTTTTGGGTTGAGATTTGGTACTCAAAAGACCTTTTGAAGTTGAGAGCCATTTCTGCCAGAATGAAAAAGGCAGTGGACCTTTGATTTTAAAAGGGATTCAAGGGTCTTAAAACTTCATAATCTGGATAAACTCAGAGAATGAAAGTTGTTCTAGACACCTTAAATAAAGTTTGTGCGAAGGAATTTTCCATTTTGAAGAAGATTTGAGGGGTCAAAACCTTCTGGAAACCTCAGATATGAGATCTGGATTCCCAGAAGCTGATGAACTAGCCTCTGAAAGAAAATTTGAAAAGAGGAGTTTTACTCACCCAAAAAATAAAGTAAAAATATGTCTGGAAATCTCTGGATGTTGGCTACAAAAAGTATTTTTTAGTCAACACCAAATTCCAAGTTCATCTGTGTCCAAAAATTAAGACCATGGACTGAGGTCTGAGAAAATTGCTACTGGACAGCAACTTCTCAAGAAAGAGAATATGATTTTAAAGGGGGTTTTGCATCTATGCTTGTCCCCATTTTCCTAGGTTTTGGTTAGTGATCACTAGACATTTTAGTGGTGAATCAACTATACCAAACCATCCTTGGGGTACATTAGGACTAAGCATTTCATTTGCTTGGGAAGGGGATTTTTATCCTTTGAAAATGAGATTTTATGCTTGAAAATGGTTTTTAGGGTTTTGAAAATGAATTTTCTTTGCAAGAAAGTAAGAAAACTTGAAAGTAATTTTGATCTTTGTAGAAGATCATCCATGGAGATGGTCTTCCATGGTGATCTTCTTAGATCTAGAGCAAGAAGATGAAAGAACTACATTTTGTAGTTTGAAGATGCATGCATGGATGAGATTTAGGGTTAGGAAGAGGAGGGTTTACCAATATTCCTTGTGTTCTTGAGTGTTTTTGCTTTAGTGTATGAGTGTTTAGGGCTTTAATATGAGAGTGAGTGGATGAGTATGAGTTGGGAAAGATTGGAGAGAAAATGGTGACAATTCTTGAAGAATTCTCCTTTGTTTTCTCTCTATATTCGCCGGAGGTTCGGTGCAAAATGTGTTATTCCTCCTTATTTTTGTGGTGGAGGGCTCAATTTATAGCCCTCTGGAAATTACAAACATATCCGCGCGGATGGATCCCCTCGGCGTGCCTTGTTCATTAAATGCGGCTTCGGCTTTGGACAAGAGGAATAATCTTTTTGAAATTTCAAATTAACGGCCGATTTTGTGTCTCCGGCCATTGCTATTTGTGGTTTTATTCTTTTGTTTTTCTTTTTAAGATTCTTTTTAAGGTTTAACCTTAAATAACAATGCCCATTTTACCCTCGCTTTGTTAGAAAAGTTAGGATTGTTAGGAATTGTTAGAAATGTTATAACTTTCGTTAATTTTCTAACGAAAATTCTAACAAGATCAAATTGGAGCACTTACGGTAGCCCCTCGGCGACGGCGCTTTCGAAGGAAGCGGGGTCGTCGATAAGAGTAAGGCTCCATATTTGGCGGGATGATCGAGTGATCGGGTGGCTGAACCTAGCGATAGGCTACCTACGTATCCCGGGTGGGAATCAAGCCAGTCGTAGTTCGGGTCTTTGACCACAGAGATGATGGCGTTTTAGGTGCCTCGAACGATGAGCGAGTTCTACGATCGGTTCTTTGGAAAGAAACTTCTGTGGGGATAAGAGATGACCATTTTCGGTCGATGGCTATCAGCTCTGTGGGGATAAGAGATGACCATTTTCGGTCGATGGCTATCCGCTCCGGGGATAGGAATGACCATTTTCGATGCGACGGGTATCCGCTCTGGCCGGGATTTTTGTGATTTATCGTTTTTCTAGTGATAGCGTCTTAGGTGCCTCAAACCTTGGAGATGGCGTTTTAGGTGCCTCGAACCTTGATGATGATGGCTTTTTAGGTGTCTCGGACCTTGATGATGATGGCTTTTTAGGCGCCTCGGACCTTGATGATGATGGCTTTTTAGGCGCCTCGGACCTTAATTTGAAATGGCCTTTCGGTGGACTTCGTCTGGCTGCCCGAAGGAGAGGGTGACCGTTTTGGTCGAGGGGCTGGACCTAATGATAGGCTACCTACGTATCCCTAGTGGGAATCAAGCCCTTTCGTAGTTCGAGTACTACTCGATATTCCGTTGGCTTTTGGGATTCCGATTAACTTTCTTTGGGGATTTCGTTAGCCTTTCTTTGAGGAAAATCGAGACGTATTTGTGCAGGAAATCGGTCTTACGTTTGGCTAGTTGGGTGATTTTGAGGAAAGATACGGGATCTCGTTATCTTTCTCGGGGAACTCGGTCTTACGTTTGGCTTGCCGTTGGATGATTTTGATGAAAGATACGGGATCTCGTTATCTTTCTCGGGGAAGTCGGTCTTACGTTTGGCTAGGGGTAATTTTGATGAAAGATACGGGATCTCGTTATCTTTCTCGGGGCACTCGGTCTTACGTTTGACTAGGGGAAGATTTTGATGAAAGATACGGGATCTCGTTATCTTTCTCGGGGCACTCGGTCTTACGTTTGGCTAGGGGTAATTTTGATGAAAGATACGGGATCTCGTTATCTTTCTCGGGGCACTCGGTCTTACGTTTGTGCTAGGGGAAGATTTTGATGAAAGATACGGGATCTCGTTATCTTTCTCGAGGGCACTCGGTCTTACGTTTGACTAGCAGGGTAATTTTGATGAAAGATACGGGATCTCGTTATCTTTCTCGGGGCACTCGGTCTTACGTTTGGCTTAGGGGTAAATTTGATGAAAGATACGGGATCTCGTTATCTTTCTCGGGGCACTCGGTCTTACGTTTGGCTATAGGGGAAGATTTTGATGAAAGATACGGGATCTCGTTATCTTTCTCGAGGAGATCGGTCTTACGTTTGGCCTAGGGGTAATTTTGATGAAAGATACGGGATCTCGTTATCTTTCTCGGGGCACTCGGTCTTACGTTTGGTTAGGGGTGATTTTGATGAAAGATACGGGATCTCGTTATCTTTCTCGGGGCACTCGGTCTTACGTTTGGCTAGGGGTAATTTTGATGAAAGATACGGGATCTCGTTATCTTTCTCGGGGCACTCGGTCTTACGTTTGGCTAGGGGTAATTTTGATGAAAGATACGGGATCTCGTTATCTTTCTCGGGGCACTCGGTCTTACGTTTGGCTTAGGGAAGATTTTGATGAAAGATACGGGATCTCGTTATCTTTCTCGGGGCACTCGGTCTTACGTTTGTAGGGGTAATTTTGATGAAAGATACGGGATCTCGTTATCTTTCTCGGGGCACTCGGTCTTACGTTTTTCTTTGCGGGGTGATTTTGATGAAAGATACGGGATCTCGTTATCTTTCTCGGGGCACTCGGTCTTACGTTTCTTTGCTAGGGGATGATTTTGATGAAAGATACGGGATCTCGTTATCTTTCTCGGGGCACTCGGTCTTACGTTTGACTATAGGGGTGATTTTGATGAAAGATACGGGATCCGTTATCTTTCTCGGGGCACTCGGTCTTACGTTTGGCTAGGGAAGATTTTCTTGAAAGGGGTTGACCTTGTCAAGTTGGGTGAATGCGAGTCCTGAAATTTTAAAGGGCAAAGGGTCATTTTGACCCTTACAATCTGTCGCGCGGAGAGGAATGGAAAGTCGGGGTATTAATTAGGGCCAACGCCCTTCCTCTTCCCCATTTAGTTTTTCAAAAATTCCGAGAGCGAGGGGAAAGAGAAATCGTAAATCCGCCATTGTTGGCCTTAGAAGCTTCAAAAATTCTCCGATTTCTTCGATTTTTTGAGCAATGGAACACGGGGAAGGCGCTTTTCAAGGCCAAGGACGTGGCCCGGTAGCGGAGGCGGTGGAGCTCGTCCAGAATGAGGAGGCATTACAATCTTTCGCAATCGGTTGCGGAGGAGCATTACCCCGATGCTTGGCAACATTGGGCTTCGGATTCGAATCTCCGAACGGTATACTTTGAAACCCTTTGATCCCTTTGTTGATTTCTTGTTTGAAATTTGAATTTTGGGTGATTTTTAAAAAATTTTTTTTTTGAAAATTCGAATGATTGATATTCTTGGCTTTGAATTTTGATCTTGATGCTTTACATGTTGATGATGATTTTTTTTTTTGAAATTGAATATTGATATGTTGATGATGATTTTTTTTTTTTTTTTGAAATTGAATATTGATATTGATGAATGATGCAATGCATGTATTTCGTTTTGAAAGAATGGGCATTTTGCCAATATGAGATGTATGTATGTTTAGGATATATATATTTTTTTTTTTGAAAAGTGGGACGGATTTTTCCTCCCGTTGCATGTAAGATGGATGATATGCATGTATGCAAAAATTTTTTTTTTGAGATGATGCATGTTATTTTATGAAAATGGGACGGAGTTTTTACTTAGTAGGAATGCATTTTTTTTTATTATTATTTTTTTTTGATGAATGCATTGGGACTTCTTTGAAAACTTGTTTTCTTTCATGCGAGAAAAATGGGGCTATGCTCATTGTATGCCGTTATCTTTGTCGAAATTTTTTTTTTTTAATGCATGTGTATGTTTTTTTTTTTTTTAATGCATGTGTATGCTTTTTTTTTTGACATTTTCTCTCTCTTTTTTTTTAGGGGGCGGACACCGTTTTGTGACGGAGCAGCTGAACAAAATGAAAACTCGAGGATCGGTGGAGTCCGTGATTGACTTGTGGGACCGGCTTCCGGATTCGGGCCGAGGAGCTTTGCCGAGTCCGAGACAGATCGTTGTTGAGACGGGGCTTTGGGAGTTCATCGAGTGCTTGAGGGCGGTCAAGTTCCCTAAGAGCAAGGGCTTGATGTTTGCTGCGGCGCGGCATTGGTGGGACGCGACCCACACCTTCCACTTCTTACGGGGCGAGGCTACGGTTACGCCCCTCCGACTATGCTGCGATCACGGGCTGTCCTTTAATGGACGCGGCATTGAGTGGCGAGATGGCTACGGCGATGCGTCTGCGAGCTCTTACGGGATTTTCCCTATTCCCAAAAGGGGATGGGGATGGAGTATGCCGTGGTCTACGGCAAGATTGTGGAGACCATAGCGAGTTATGAGGCTGGGGAGGCGAGGATAGGCGCCGATCAGATTGCCACGGCCTTCTTGTGGTTTTCTTTCTCGAGCACGCTCTTTGGACATGCTTTGAGGGACGGCGGTCTTTGCCTTGTTGAGGTCCTTGGAGGACATGGAGACGGCCGGAGATGTCTCGTGGGGAGAGGCCGGGTGGCGAGCTTTATTTTGCTCTTGATAGGTACAGCAGGAAGAGGCTGTGAGCTCCTTGTCTTGCTTTGAGTTTGCCACTGGAGGTATAAGCTCTCTTTTTGCTTTCCCTCTTTTTTTTTTTGAGCACGCACTTTTCTTTTGCACTTTGGATTAATTGGATTTTTACCTTTCGCGGTATGGGCGTTGGAGTTTTTCACGTCACGGTGTGGCGGCGGCCGGCGGAGTACGTCGGGCGTATCCGGCCATGCGGTCTTGGTCCAAGCATGCCGGGAGAAGATAAGCTCCGGGCGTACGACTCTCGAGTACGCGGATTGCCTTCCTTTGACGGAGGCCGAGACGGATGAGGATGATATTCTTCCCACAGGATCGCTTTGAGGTAGCGCGGTGAAGGCGGCGAGATACGGGCGGTGCGGCGGAGGATTTTGAGGGTCGACTGCGATGCCTATTATGCGGGAGAGAGGGTGACGCGCCGGCATGGCGTGAACTCGCCTTTGAGGACACCGGTGGAGCCTCCCGCCGATATGATGCACCCGAGCGATCGGTCCGTGACACAGGATGATTACCGAAGCGAGCCGGCACTTCTCGGACTTCGTGGCGATTGAGCCATATGCGACATTCGTCTTGAGGAGGCGAGGATGCCTCGGGTTTTGGATAGGGAGGGGCTTGGGATCCGCGGTACCCTCGGACGGATTTTCCTATATCCGGGATGGGGTCCGATTGAGGGTGCGAGATCCCTCGGCCGAGCGACTTCCACGAGCTTTAGGCCTCGTCAGGGTATGAAGGTATGGCTTCACCTTTTCCCCTTCTTTTCTTCCTTTTGTTTCATCATCTTTAGCATCACTTCTTCTTTTTTTTTTTTTTTGACGCTTTTGCTTTTGTGCAGTTTTCGGAGGTGGTCGTCGAGAAGCTGACGAAGCAAGTGATCGGGGCCAAGAGATTCATCGGGAGGATGGTCGCTTGCCCGGGGGCTCCTCGAGCTAGAGCGAGGCGACCACGGCCGGCGCACATCGGACGGGGAGGCTTCCCTATTCGCTCGAGACTTCTTCGAGAGACTCCTTTGTCTCCTCTCCTTGATCCCGCGCGGTGTTGCCTTCGGATCACGTCATTCTCGGGGATCCACACGGGCGAGGACACGTATGGCGGCATGGCGGGTCGTCTTCGTACGTGCGGGAGTCCGACGCCTTCACCTTCGGGTACGATTTTTCGCGAGATCTCGGCTTGCCCTATCGGAGCGTGCCGGTTGGTCTGATGAGCCTCTCTCGGGAGGCGAGGGCGGTCCCAGGCCCGAGATTTTCGGGGCTCTGAGGAGGCGGGCCCGAGTCGCAAGAGGGCGGGGAGACATCGGGTCTTTGGAGACTCCGATTGATTTTTTTTTTTATTTGAGATTGAGATTTAGATTTGTACAGCTTGTGCACATTTTTTTTTTTTTTGATGTAATAATTTAGGATTTTATTTATGTTTGCTTTTTTTTTTATGCACACTCTTTTTTTTGGAATGTAATAATTTAGGATTTTATTTTATGAATGCAATGCAATATGAATGCAGTGTTGCATGAGCCTTGGTTTTTTTTGCAAGGGTGTTTGGTATATGGGTGGTTTGGGGAGGTTTTTGCACAAGTTTCGAGCAACCGGGACGGAATATTCCTTTTTGGCGTAGCGGCTTGGTATTGCAGATTTTTTTGGGAAAGCAATCCCATCCGCGCGGATGGGGAGCATCGACATTGTCCTTTAATTTTGGTTCGAGACCTGGTCTTGCTTTATTTCAAATTCAAATATCCTCTTCAACCTCCGGTCAAAACTTGACCATTTTCGGGGAGAAAGAGAGAAAAACCATGGAAATGGCCAAAAATTCTCCAAAATTGTCCAAAGAAAGGCAAATGTTGTTCTTTGAAAAGTTCAAGGAGTGGTGTAGGGAGATCATGCATGAGAGAAGATCATTCTTTGAAGAAAGGTACAAGATGAAGTGCTTATGGTCTATCAAGGAATTGATTCGGATTATGACCTCTTAAGAGCTTCTTCTTCGTTTTGGGATACTAGAAGGCATGTCTTTTGCCTTTCCTTCAACGAGATTGTTCCGACTGTGGAAGAGTTTCGGGCCTTGCTTGGAGGTCGGAGGTGGAAGAGATAGCGATTCCTTTGCCGGAGGGGCTTCTTTTCTTGACAATTGTGCGTCCTCCTTCATCTTTCCCGGAGGAAGCGCAAGGTATGATCCGCGGTCCCGATCATTTCGATATTTCCGGTCTTCCCGACAGATTTAGGGGCCTAGGTTTGGTGGATGATGCCTATTGGGATGCCTTTGCACTTTGTATGTTTGGCACCCTGTTCATGGTCTATTCCTTTGGGATGCGCCATCGGTCTTTCTTTGGATGTTGTCGTTCACTGTCGCACAGGCGAGAGATGTCGTTCCTTTGATTACGGGGAGACTTTTCATGCTCTCGGCAGATTAGCTACGGACGGCGGTATATGCACGGGCGGCCCGTTCCTCTTGACCACATGGGCGATGGAGCGTTTGGGGGTTCTTCGGGAAACCTCGATATGATCGAGGCCTTGGACTTTTGCCGGGAGAGGTGTCGATGTAGATTTTGATGATCGGGGCTCGTGGGCGCGTTGGATGGCGGGTCGCCGGGCCCGAAGATATCGAGATGGTTGGTGCCTCATTGGCGGGTGGAGACTCGCGAGTGCTTCGGGGACGGGTCCCATGTGGTTATGCTTCGGGGCTTTCTCGGTCCGGTTTCTACATTCGGCTCTGGTCACGAGACGGTTTGGCTTGGAGCGAGGTTCCTTTGGAGGGTTTTGATGATATAGCCACCGGGGTGGTGGCTCCTGTTTCCATGGATGATCCCTCGGTGTTTCCATTTCTTTCCCGAGCATGGAGGTATGATGCCTTTCCTCCTCGGGTCATTCTCGGCGTCAGAGACCGGTGTTCTGACCACTTGGTACCTGGATTGGTATGAGAGGCATGCAGGAGAGACTCGGGTGGCTATTTTCGGACGGCGTGAGGCCATTGTGGGTGCGGAGGTCTGGCCCCATTTACGAGAGGAGGAGGGCCGAGGCGAGGGCCAACCCTCATGACGGGAGCGGAGACGGCGTGACCGATTATGAGGCTTACGTCGAGACGGGAGAGGAGGGCTCCTATGCTACCGGCTAGGTTACGAGGAGATGAGGGATGACGCTAGGGCTACTAAGGCCACTGACGAGAGGCTGGTTTGATAGACCACTGTCCCTATACCGGAGCTTGGTAGGAGGAACACCGACATTTTCTGTTCGGAAAAAAAGACTCGGAGGGGAAGAAGAGGGGAGAGGCCGATGCAGTGGCTTGGAGTGACTACGAGGTTTCCGAGTATCCCTTTCTTGTCATAGCGAGACACATTAGTTTGATTATGTATCTTAGTTTTCTTTTAGCGGGTTGCCGGTTGTAGGAATGAATCGGGCTTAGACTCATCAAAGAGCTTTTTAACTTGTAATGAATATTTGAATTGCTTTAGAGTTTTTCGAGACGCTTTCATGGTGCGATCAATTGTATTGATGCCAAAGTATGGCTTTTATTTGTGCTTTAGGACCGAACCGTTTCCATGCCTACGTTCCCCTCATTTTGAGGAGCTCGGGTCTTCGTAGTTCAACCTGGTGAACTCTTTTTTTTTTTTTTTTTTTGTTTTTTTTTTTTTTTGTTTTTTTTTTTTTTTTTGGTGCAACCTGTTTTTACCTAGGCCGCCCTTCTCGGGTTTCTAACCTAGTTGGGTATTACTCTTTTAGCACTCTTTTTTTTTTTTTTTGTTTTTTTTTTTTTTTTTGTTTTTTTTTTTTTTGTTTTTTTTTTTGTTTTTTTTTGGTGCAACCTGTTTTTACCTAGGCCGCCCTTCTCGGGTTTCTAACCTAGTTGGGTATTACTCTTTTAGCACTCTTTTTTTTTGGTTTTTTTTTTTTACGCGTAGTATCTGCGCAGCTTGTCACCATTCACTGGGTGTACAAAGGGATTCCCGTCGAGGTGCGCAAGTTGCATGGCTCCTCAGGAGAAGATCTTACGGACTACATATGGCCCGACCCATACGGGCTCCCATTTGCCGAGGGGGTTGATACGGTGAGGGCTTTTCTTTTAGAACGAGATCACCTTCTCGGATTTCCCGATGCTTTACTTTCTTGTCGAAGGCTCTAGCCATTCTTCCTTGGTAGGCTCGGATGTGTTCCATGGCCTTCGGTCGGCGTTCGTCTAGTAGGGCCAATTCATCATGGCGACTGCGAGCCATTCGACCTCGTTGATCGGCTTTCCCGGCGGTATACGGAGCGAGGGATTTCCGGCTCGATTGGGAGTACGGCTTCCATTCCGTATGTGAGGGCAAAGGTGTTTCCCCGGTTGCCGTTCGGCGATGTTACGTAGCCCCGAGTGCCAAGTGTAACTTCTCGGGCCAATCTACGCCTTGGACGGCCATTTTCCGGATGATATTTTCCGAGTCTTGTTTCTTTGCTTCGACGGCTCCGTTGGTTTGGGGCACATGTAGGGAGATGACTTGTGACGGGTTATTCGGAATTCCGCCGGCGGTTTTCACATTCCCCTTCGAAGTGGGATCCATTATACGAGATGATTTCGGTGGCAACCCGTATCTGCACATGATGTTTTCTTTGATGAAGAGGGCAACTTTCTTTGAATTGAGGATTTTGTAGGACTTTGCGAGCATCCTTTTCGATTCCTTCGAAGAAATCGCCAATCTGCGTCTTTTAGGCTCTTAGCGGTTCCCAAATTCACACTTGTCAAAATCTCTTCGGCGGCTTGGGCTCGATTTTCCTCTTTCAGGACAACTTTGCTTAAAGATTTTTTTGTTGTTTGATTTTCTTTTGTTTAATGTGTCTGCTTCTTTATCTAATGAATTATTATTAAATTTTTTTATTAATTAATTCATCATTAGTTAAAGTGGCAATCAAGGGATACTCGAAAGGTTCGTCATTTCATTGAAAACGAAAGGGGATACGGTGCTTGCTACGAGACTCGTAGTCTTCGGGCGTAAGGCCATCGGACGACCCTAGAGACTCGATCTTAACGAGAGAGAAGGCTGGGAGGACTTGTCCTAGATTGACACAAAGGGACGGGGGACCAATCCAAGCTTGGTGATCATTTCCTCCTTGGTCGCGGACGGGCACGAGAGAGTTTCCCAATTCTTTAGCGGCATCGGCTGTTGGTGGCCTCATGACTCGGGAAGCTGTCTTTGTTTTGTTTTCCTTTCTCAATTGCCGCTATCATCTTTTGGACCGAGCCGAGATCAATCGGAGTCAGCACCTGGACTTCTTCTTCGAACAATTGCTTTGCATAACCGAGACCATCCCAATCATCGAGGGAAATTCCGTGGCCTTAGCTTTTGGCAGCTGTCGGTTCGAATTCGGGTTTCGGATCTTCTGGGCGGTAGGAATAGTGGTTGTGAGCTTCTCGAGCTGTTCCACCGGAGTCGAGCACGCCTACGAAGGTATACTCGCTCTTCATGGCGGTGGTAGCCCCGGAGTATCTTGGGTAGGTCCGGGAACATTCTACGGACCGGGTTAGCCTTGGTTCCTCTGAACTTGTTGAGGCTATCCTGTAGCTTTAGCCATCCTGCCGTAGGAGTGGGCTCTGTGATGTTTCTGGTTGTGTGGGACCCTTTACAAAGTAGTCGGCCAAATTAGGAGTGAAGGGGAGAGATTTAGGGTTGTCGGCGGGACCTTTCTGTGGCGGCTTCAAATCTTTTTCCCTTTGCGGTGTCCAGCTGAGGAGGCCTCATATCCCGGGCCGTGGCGAGTATTCTGTCCTTTCACTTCGATGAGTTTGTGAGTTCCTTGTTGGTGCTTCCCAGGACAGAGGCCGGAGTAGATAGCTCATTTTTCTCATCATTTTCAAGACCGGTGGGATTTTATCCCGAGTGACCGTCGAGATCTATGTTGCACACTTGGGCCTTGGGAGGCTCGGCCAGTGAAGCCCGTTAGCATGTGACCTTCCTCGTCATGTTTGATTTCCAGAATAGGTATTCCGCCCGTATCTGTGCCCTCTAAAGTGACTAAATCTCAGTAAATGGTCGTCGAGATCCCCATTCGAGGCAATTTCACACCTTGGTGGAGGCTTGAGGCGACCCCTTTGACTTGATGGAGCCAAGGTCTTCCCGACGGGGGCATTGAAAGTAATCGGGATGTCGATAACACGGAATTCCACGGTATCAATTTGCATCCAAACCGAGAGGTCTAAAGTAGCAACTCCGAGGGCTGCTCGGGATGTTGAGTCGTAAGCTTTGTGAGAGAAGAAGGCTTCAAGTACGTAGTCTTGATATCAAGCAAGCTCATGATCTTTGCCGGAAGAATGTTCATTCCGGACCCATTATCAACCGGGACCCGAGGGAGGCGTCGTTCATCCAAGTTTGGTGTGATGAAGAGAGGCTCATTATGATCGGCCCCAAATTGAGGGAGGTCGAGATGCGTGAAAGTGATTATATTCCCGTAATGGATGTTTCCAATTAGCTGTACCACATCATCGGGAGTAGCATCAATAGGCACTAGAGTGCGAGCCGGGCTTTCTTCCGGCTTCGGCTTATGGGGATAGGACGAGGTGAGTAGAGACCGAGAGGAAATGTTGGCTGTGTTTGCTTCAAGCCCGGGTGAGCACGGGATCCTCTTTTTCGGGATGCAGGTTTCGGTTGTCTTAGCATAGGGGCGGCGATCTTCTTTTCGGTGCTTGATCTGGCCTTCTTATACGCCTTGGGATTTCCTTGGAAGATGCGCCGAGATCGGGTCAGCAGATTAACTTCCTCATCGATCGTCTCTTATTTGGATTTCTTCAATCTTTGCTAGGGTCGATGGGGGAGCCCTTTTGGCTATTGGCCATTGGTTACGACGGAGTCTAGTGACAGTGAGGGGTATGCTTGGCTCCTTCTGGGCGGCCACCTTATAAGCGCTTCCCAAGTCACGAGGCTTTCGGGTTTGGGGTTGTGTTGTTGCCCCTTGGATGGCCTGAGCTAGGGCGTCCTCGATTCACTCTCATGGCCGGCCTTGCTCATTGTTATCATGCAACAAGAGTCGCTATTGTCGGGACTCGCGGCTTTCGATTTCATCCCTTGGATGGCCCGCGAGTTATGGCTATCGGCCTCCATTCTCATCGTATATCCTTTTTCTTTCAATCTTGCAAGTAGGGCGGCCACAAGTGAAGGATAGGCAACGTTCCCCTTCGGAGTTTGATGCGGCGGCTCGATAGATCTGTGTCCAAATAAGGAGCACCCGGGGTCCATTGTCGAGGCTGGAGCAATTAGGAAGGCGTCATGTGGATTCATAGGTATGAAGGCCCAGAGACGTTCGAGATCGATAACCCTTTTCGGTGATTACGGGCACTCGGCTGGCGCTCGGCGGCGTGACCCTTACGGTTGTTATGCCATCCGTTCTTGGGAAAGAAGAAAAGATCCAATAACGTTTATGAATTCTTCATCTTACGGTGGTGAAACCCTCCATTCTCGACCGGTGCTTCAATAAACCCTTTCCATTCACCATTCGAGGTTCTTATAAGGAACGTTGTGTTCTAGGATTTCGGATATGTACGGATGCAGGCGCGGGCTTTGCTGTCCCTCATCCTCTGGAGTATCCGGGCATTGGCCACACATGCATCTTACAAGTGACACCTCGTAGGGTCTGTCTCCATTGGTATCGATCCGCATTTCTGGCGGTCCTTCGTCGTTGCTAGACAACCAACCATTGTGCCTAGCTCCCATGGGCTCATTTCCGGCATGATTGTTCCAGATTGTTTCCGGATGCGGGGCCTCGGTTGACTCTTCACTCTCGTCATCATCATCGTCATCGCTGTCATGGAATCTTCTTCCCATACTACCGGGATTTCGGCGAGAGGAACGTCGATCAAACCCGTTGGGGAATATGGGTGCGTGCAACCGCAGAAATTGTCATATGTTCCCATTCCCGGAAGTGGCAATTGTGACTCGGCTTCTCCTCCCGAAATTGCGGGGAAGAGTGAGAGGGGTGGCACGTATTTGACACCGGTAGGATATAGAAGGAATCCTCTTCTTCCGATTCTTCACTGTTCTCGGGATCATATTCGGGCTCTCCCAAAGCCAATTTGCGAAGTGTACTAGCTCCGGACGCTCTTCGGCCTCTTTCTTTGATAAGCCCGGTACGAGCGCCGCGGAAGCTTTCTTGTTCGATTCTTCTCGATTGTTCTAACCATCTTGTGTAAATGGTTCTCTCATGTTCTGAGCGGAACAGCCCCGGTTCTTCGGTAGCGATTTTCCCTTTATCCGAGAAATAGCGGGCCTCGTATTCTTGCAAGGAGTCTCGACATGAGACCAAGATGGGTTGATTCGTTCGATATCCTCGAGGCGAGGGGAATCCGAATTCGGGATCCTCGACGAGATTGGCCACGGTATTTGGGGACCTTCATCGGCATCTTCTGGGCGTGTGAAGATTCTCCGCATTCAATCATATTCACACGATTATGGTTCCGTGGCAGTGGATTTTGGCTGTGTTGGGCCCTTCGGGGCCTTCCAACTTTCCTTGCTCTATTAGCCTGGATTGCCTTTTTCGAGTAAAGCGGTATCGATCGAGATGTCAGTGAGCTTGATGAAAAGCACAATACTTTGTAGTATCCACGGGAGCATTCGGATTTACGGGTTGGAAATTTTCCAAAGGCCGCGGCAAGCCTTCTTTCACCGATCCCCTAAAGATGTCATTCGGGGGCATTCCAAAGTTTTCGAGATTTATGACCCGCGGTTTGGGCTCAGTGGTTTCTGGGAGCAAAAGGAGTCGTGTTATTGCATTCTGTCCCGCATAGTTAATCATCTCTTTGCCTTTAGCGAGGCGGGGCGGTGTTTGCGAGGAGGAGCCCGATATACGCCAGGCGAGTGCAGCGGCCCGGTTCTTGCGATTGTAGGCCTTTTCAAACTTAGGCTGCAGAGTTAACCATGGCCCGTAAGTCGAGTATGGGAAGTGAGCGAGGAGGCTCTCGAGATGTGGTTTCAAGCATGGTGGAAGATGTCCGGTTGTTCCTCTTCGGAAGGAGGGATGGCCATTTCACCGAGTTTCGAGATTCCACCGCTTGTAGAAGTCCCCAACATTCTCATCGGGGACGCCTGCCTGTTGTTTGTAGGTCAACCCTATTTGTTTCCCATTCCAAGTTGGCCTTATATTTTTTACGTGAAGGCATTGGTAATCTGGTCCCATGTAGCCACGGCTTCGGGTTTCAAACGGAAGAACCACTTTAAGGCCTTTGGACTTCAAGGATAGGCGAAATAGTCGGCCAAGCTGGCTGATTGGTACATCCTTTGGCTTTCATCGCCAAGGTATACGTGTCCCGGAAATGGGTTTTCGGACATGCGGTCCCATCAAAGAGATCCAGATTTGGCATCACGAATTTGTGGGGCGGAGGAACAATGGAGTCGGGTGCAGCCAGGCCGGAAGCGGACTTCTTGGCGATCGGTTCGGCGATCTGCGCTTTCATTTCCTTGTGTTGTTCCATGAACCGGGCCGGATGAGGGTCTTGTGGCGGAACCATGGCATTCAAGTTAGTGGGTGAGCTAGAGAGAGGAGCTACCCTTTGGAGGCGGGCGGGTGGAGGGAATGGCCGATCCGGGGACGTAGGTGAAAACTGTCTGGGGTGAGTTACCACAGGGAGCATGAGTAGGAGCACGAGCAAAAGGGTAGAACCTTGCGGCTTCTTGTTGATTTTCAAGCGGCAAAGTAGGTGGGGGCAGCCCCGATGTAGCCGGATAACTTGGATTTCCGAGTGGGGCCCGTAAGTAGGCTTGAGTGCGAGTTCTTTGTCCGGATTGTTGAATTGCATGGTGCTTGTGGTGAAGGTGTGTAACCAGAGAATGCTGCGGTCCTGGTGATTCGGATGACACCAGGGATGGAGGCTTGGTAACCCATAGAAGTCGAGTGAGGAATGGATTTGTGTGAGGAGCGGGCGAACTAGTGCTTGTTGAGGAGGGGCTCTGACCGTGGTCAGAACCAAGTTGTGGCGGCATTCCCGAGCTGGCACATTCTTGTGAAGGTCCGGATTGATCGGTTCCGAGCGAGCGGGATCCCGATTAGCTGTGGCATTCCGAGATAGCCCAAACCATGAGAAGACATTCAAATGCGATTTTGCCCCAGCTGATTTGTGCCGTCGGGTGCATGGATCCGGTGAGTACGTGGTTGGGGAGGCTGGTGACCCGAAAATCGAGGAGCATGGGTTACGGTAATGGCACCATAGGAGGTGGGTGGCGGCATCTGGTGTAATCAGGGCGGCGAGAGTGGGGTTGGCATCCTCGTCTTCTTCCACGGTGAAGGTGCCATCCGGATTGAGGTGGCGGCCGGACCGTGACTCTTAATAGCCTCCATAAAGGCATTTGTTTGTGCTTCTGTCGTAACCTCATACGTTACGCTAGCCGATTCCACTTTGTTGCTGCGAGGGGTCCGGGAGGCGGAGTGACGTTATCCCCATCATTACCGGCTGATGCGAGACATTACGAAACCGGAGTCGGAACAAATGGCGAAGGGCGAACAGACCGATGCGCTTGACTCTTCCCAGCCTGATCAAACGGTGACCCGGTGCCCGAAACCAAGCTTTGTGCGGAGGCTGCGGGGGAAAGGACATGAAGGTTCGGATGTGCAGGAATGGAAGGAGGGTAGGTGTTTGGGCTTTAGGCTCATGCAACATGCGATTATTTGTTCACGTTTACTTAAAACATGTTTTATTAACCTAATCGGTTGGAAAAGATTGCTCTTCTTTTTCGCAAACTACTCGATTCTGGATCGGTGGGCCCCGTCACTACGTCTATAAGCCCCTCGTATTCCACGTATTTCGACCTCCCGGGGTGGACGGCCCGGGCGAGGGTCCTATAGGGCAAGCGGGTCCCACCGACCCGAAAGAAAAACGATCCTAAAAGTCGGCGGGTAATCGAGTCTTAACGAGCATTCGATGTAAATTACGGACAAAGGCGACGTCGAAAGTCAAGATCATGTCAGGAGCTCGACGAAAAGTCGGCATGATTTGGTGATAAGCGTCCACGATTGATCTTGACTTGTCGTCGGTTAAGCCGTAATTAGGCATGGAATAGTCATTAATCCTTGATGACTCATTGTCAATGCTTTGGGAGTCGGTGTATAATTTGTGCCGGTCGAGCCGAAGTCAAGGCGCCGGTCAATATCTTGGTCGAAAGTCTGCGGCGGAAAACCCGGCGAGGTAACTTCGGCGATTAGGGACCCGAAAGATATTGAGTCGGTATGCCGACAAAGGCTTGAAAGGAAAGGTCTATACACGGACGGGGCATGACACGAGACCAGACTAAAAACCAACCGGGTCTCGGACAAAGTGTGTCACGGACAAGTGCATGGTCGACACGAGGCTCCATGGGATGTTTGGGTAGTCCTGTGCTCATCCGAGAGGCGTAATAAGACCAAACGGACCGCGACAAGGATTTCCCCGGGTTAAGGACGTAGTGTGCAGTGTACGGTCACGTGCGCGTAGTGTGCAAGCAGTCTATATTCTTTTTCTGAGTAAAATAGAGATTTTTTTTATGTGTCTTAAAAATATGATGCATGATTTATATATATTTTTTTTTTTTTTTGAGAATTTTCTTCTTCTTTTTTTTTTTGAAAACCTTTTTTTTTTTTTTTTTTGAAATTTTTAATGAGCATATAAGCACGAAAATTCCGACAGTTAGGGACATTATTCGACAGTCAAAATTTTGACTTTCTCCGAGGCGGCCAAAACAACATGAAAAGCGTGCAAAAATCAACACACACACAAAAATGATTTTCAAAGCAGGACGGAAGCTTGACCCTCAAAAGCTTTTTTTTTTTTTTTTTTTGAAACGGTGATACCGGTGCGTGGGATTGTTAGACCACAATTTATCCCCGACTTCGTGTTAGGAGGCGATAACGGGAAATTTAGTGGTTTCCACCAATATACCAAATACCATTTAAAAAAAAAAAAAAAAAAAAAAAAAAGCTTAGTCCCAGCGGAGTCGCCACTTGTGATGATGTGTATCCGAAAATTTTCCCATTTTTGTGTTTGAAAAAATCAACGAAAACGGAGTCGCCACGCCATTTTAATTTTGAGGCCAAAACTTTGAAAAAGCCCGAGATCAGAGATTTAGGTTCGGAGGTCATGTTACGCGTCGGGAAGGACGTTAGTGTGCACCCGACGCGCCTCGTAAAACGAGTCTTCCAAGCTGAAAATCATTTGTGTGTGTGTGTGTGTGTTTTGGCCAAAATGAGTTGAAACTCAGAAAAGTAAAAATTGGGATATCTTTTTAAGACTTTAAACTGATCCCATGATTTTTGGAAGATTTTTGGGTTGAGATTTGGTACTCAAAAGACCTTTTGAAGTTGAGAGCCATTTCTGCCAGAATGAAAAAGGCAGTGGACCTTTGATTTTGAAAGGGATTCAAGGGTCTTAAAACTTCATAATCTGGATAAACTCAGAGAATGAAAGTTGTTCTAGACACCTTAAATAAAGTTTGTGCGAAGAAATTTTCCATTTTGGAGAAGATTTGAGGGGTCAAAACCTTCTGGAAACCTCAGATATGAGATCTGGATTCCCAGAAGCTGATGAACTAGCCTCTGAAAGAAAATTTGAAAAGAGGAGTTTTACTCACCCAAAAAATAAAGTAAAAATATTTATGGAAAGCTCTGGATGTTGGCTACAAAAAGTATTTTGTAGTCAACACCAAATTCCAAGTTCATCTGTGTCCAAAAATTAAGACCATGGACTGAGGTCTGAGAAAATTGCTACTGGACAGCAACTTCTCAAGAAAGAGAATATGATTTTAAAGGGGGTTTTGCATCCATGCTTGTCCCCATTTCCCTAGGTTTTGGTTAGTGATCACTAGACATTTTAGTGGTGAATCAACTATACCAAACCATCCTTGGGGTACATTAGGACTAAGCATTTCATTTGCTTGGGAAGGAGATTTTTATCCTTTGAAAATGAGATTTTATGCTTGAAAATGGTTTTTAGGGTTTTGAAAATGAATTTTCTTTGCAAGAAAGTAAGAAAACTTGAAAGTAATTTTGATCTTTGTAGAAGATCATCCATGGAGATGGTCTTCCATGGTGATCTTCTTAGATCTAGAGCAAGAAGATGAAAGAACTACATTTTGTAGTTTGAAGATGCATGCATGGATGAGATTTAGGGTTAGGAAGAGGAGGGTTTACCAATCTTCCTTGTGTTCTTGAGTGTTTTTGCTTGAGTGTATGAGTGTTTAGGGCTTTAATATGAGAGTGAGTGGATGAGTATGAGTTGGGAAAGATTGGAGAGAAAATGGTGACAATTCTTGAAGAATTCTCACTGTTTTCTCTCTATATTTCGCCGAGGTTCGGTGCAAAATGTGTTATTCCTCCTTATTTTTGTGACTGGAGGGCTCAATTTATAGCCCTCTGGAAATTACAAACATATCCGCGCGGATGGATCCCCTCAGCGTGCACTGTTCATTAAATGCAGCTTCAGCTTTGGACAAGAGGAATAATCTTTTTGAAATTTCAAATTAACAGCCAGTTTTGTGTCTCCAGCCATTGCTATTTGTGGTTTTATTCTTTTGTTTTTCTTTTTTAAGATTCTTTTTAAGGTTTAACCTTAAATAACAATGCCCATTTTACCCTCACTTTGTTAGAAAAGTTAGGATTGTTAGGAATTGTTAGAAATGTTATAACTTTCGTTAATTTTCTAACGAAAATTCTAACAAGCTCAAATTGGAGCACTTACACATCCCACATCTGCTTTGCGGTTTTGAGATACATCACTTTCTGAAGAGTTGAAACAGGGAGGGTTCCAGAAATGATGTGTCTAGCCTTGCTGTCCAAGGCAACTAATCTCTTCTCTTCATCCGACCACTCTTCTTTTGGCTTTTTGACCTCTGGAGTTTCAGCATTGGTGGTTGCATCAATGTTAGCCTTCATTGGAATCCATGGCCCATTAACTACGCACTCCACCAGCATCTCATCTATAGTTTCCAAATGAATAAGCATTCGGCACTTCCAGATGTCAAAGTGGTCTTCGTCCAAGATTGGAATGTGTGAATAGTTAACAGTTGTCATCGTTTTCGAGTTTGCCATATTGAATCGGCACACAAGCTGGTAAGCTTGAAAAACAGTGGTTTTAAAATGTGTTTGCTCTGATACCACTTGTTGGTCCCAAAGGTGGCAACAAGGGTGAAAATACAGCTAGAGGGGGGGGGGGGTGAATAGCTGTTTAAAATTTTTCGCCCTTGATTTAAAACTAATCCTCTATACTTACAAAACCTCTTGCAGTGTATAAGAAACTGCAATTAGAGTTATAAAATGCACAGCGGAATAATAACGTTACAAAGCGGTTTTGGGAGAGGCGGTTTGTAAAGCGGTTTAGGTAAAGCGGTTTTGACAAGTGCAGTTTTACAAACAAGTGTAATTTTGACAATGTTAACTCCAAACACTATTTCACAATAATGGATATCTAAATAAAGATCAAACAGAGAAAAATGTAGATAATCAGTAAGCACAAGAAATATAAATGCAGAAAGTAAGAACACAATATTTGGAGTGGTTCAATCGATAAACGATCCACGTCTACTACCAAGATGGTTAGTCTTGGATTTTCAAGAGTGATTCTACTATTGATTATGAAAGATTACAAGTTACAAAGATCGATACTCAAGGCAAAAATCTATTCTATGAAGATTGAATCCTAGACTATAACCAGTGTATCTCAAATGATTAATCTAAGTGATTAAACAAGTGAGGTGTGTGTGTGAGAACAAGATCAAGGCTCTTTAAATCTATGAGATGTAGAGCACAATGATTCTTGAATGTGTTAAGGCTTGATTTCTGGGCTGGGGAATATTTCTTGAAGGTTGAAGATGAAGATTCAAATGACTTAGAATTTCTGGGTAGAGCTTCAACTTCTTATGAACTCACAGCAATTTCTCAAGATTCAAGCAATCTTCAAATGATGAAGGTTGGGGGTATTTATACCCAAGCATCAGGAATATAGCCGTTGGACACAAACATTGTAAGTACGGGCCTTGATGCATTCCCATTGGCCCATGCGAACCACTTTTGTCCTTTCGAACCTGTTGATGCGGAGTAAAGGCGATCGGACCTCGAGTGCAATCAAGGTGGTTAGGACATCTGTCACCTTTTTAAGATCCTTGCAGATCTTGTCTGAAAAGTAGTCACGTGACAAGATATGGTGGTTGACATTTGGAATTGCTGACGTGGATTCCAACGGTCAATGAGGTTCACTTCAAGTAGCCAATCATTGGGGCGGTTCTGGTGGGGAGCGGTTTGATGTGAAGCGATTCAAAGGGGGTTTGAACTTAGGAGTTCAGAGAAGCGGTTTCATACAAAGTTTCACCAAGCGGTTCCAGGAGCGGTTCAGCCTAGGCGGTTTTAATGGGGTGGTCTGAAACTCTGAACTGCAATCCCTAGATCCAATGAGTCTTGTGCTAGTCTTCAAGCCTAAATTAACCTATTCTATAAAATGGACTTAGCTAAAAAATTGAAGTCTAAGCTTCATTACATAGGGTCCTAAAGTCCTTAAAATAAATAGGAGGTTATGGTATCAATCAAATCTAATACAAAATAGGAGGGTTAAAATATGCATACCCAACACAAACGATGGCCACAATCGGTGATCCAAACAAACCAAGCCCATACACAATCGGTCATCCAAACAAACCAAGGCCATGGACAATCGGTCAGCCACTCCAAGGCCATGGACAATCGATCAGCCACTCCAAAGCCATGAACAATCGGTCATCCAAACAAACCAACCCATGCACAATTCGATCACCACTCCAAATAAATCAAAATAAAATCAAAGTTACAAATTTCGTCTCACTTTAAATTATAAAATAATAATTATTAATAAAGAAAGCTATATACAAAATTATTTTCTCCATCTCAAATAAATACTTTAAAAAATATACTTCTATAAAAAATTATAATCTTCATTTCAAAAATAAATATTACTTTCGACTCAAAATGAATAACCAAAAAATAATACTTCATTTTTTGTCCAAAAAAATGAACATTACTTTCTTCATCCCAATGAACATTAATTTGCTGAATGAGAGAAATGACGCAATTTATTTTTGGATAAAAAAATAGTATTCATTTTGGAACGAAAGGAATATTCATTTTTGAATTGAAGGAATTGTTTTCTTAAACAGTAGAACTTTTTCTATGTCATAAAAGAAATAAATATGGATTCCTTCGTCTCAATAAACATTTAAAAAATAATACTACTTTATTCGTCAAAAAAATTAATGTTATCTTAATGTCTTATTTTGAGACGAATGCACTAATATTACAAACATTAATTTTAGAGGCAAATGAAGTAGTATTAATTTTTAAAATATTCATTCGGATGAAGGAAGTAATGCTCAATTTTTTGGATAAAAAATGTGAAATTATTTTTTGATTATTCAATTTGAGTCGAAAGTAATATTTATTTTTGAAATAAATAATATAATTTCTTATAGAAGTATACTCCTTCCGTCCCACGTCATTGTGGACTATTTTTCCGGGCACGATAATTAAGAAATATTATTAAGATAATGAAAATGTGTGGTAGGAAATGAAGAGAGAGAATGAGTGGAGTTGGTTGAATAAATTGTGTGGTAGGAAATGAAGAGAGAGAATGAGTGGGTGGGATAGGGTGAATATAAAATAATAAATTTATTTTCATTTTGGGTAGTTTGCATTCACGTGGGACGGACCAAAATGGAAATAAGTTCACAATGACGTGGGACGGAGGGAGTATTTTCTAAAGTATTTATTTTAGATGAAAAAAATAATATTTCTATTTCGTTTTCTTTATTAATAATTATTATTTTGTAATTTCAAGTGAGACGGAGTTTGTACCTTGATTTGATTTGTTTGGATTGGCAACTGATGTTCTTAAAATATTGATTTGTAACGATGATAAGCTCTGTCAATCTGATCCATGTAGGGCCGTAAACGAGTCGAGTTCTAACGAGTTTTCTGTGTTCGAGCTCGAGCTCGTTTATTTCTTCTCGAGTTCGAGTTTTTCTCGAGTTCGAGTTCGAGTTCAATCGGTGGTTCGAACTCGAGCTCGATCGAGTTCGAGTTGTTCGCGAGCTACTCGCGAGCTTCTCGAGTCGATCTCGATTTCGAGCTTAAACGATCCGAGTTCGAGTTTGATCTTCTTTTGGAAACAAATTTTCGAGCTTAACGAGTTTATTTCGAGTTCGAGCTTAACGAGTTTATTTCGAGTTCGAGCTTAACGAGCTTATTTCGAGTTCGAGCTTAACAGTTAATTTTTTAACAGATTTCGTTAACTTTGTATGTAGTATATTATTATTTTTTTCAATTTTTTTTTCAATTTTTTTTTTGGATAAATAAAACTATTTTAGACCTAAGTTTACTACATACATTTTTTGCAAAAAGTTTTATTAAAAAAGTTAAGAATTTTGAAAGAAATAAAACTTAACAGTTTTTTGAAAAAAGTTAACTTTTATTTTTTTTCAATTTTTTTTTGGATAAATAAGACTATTTTAGACTTTTGTTTACTACATACAATTTTTGCAAAAAGTTGTATAAAAAAAGTTATGAATTTTGAAAGAAATAAAACTTATTTTTTTTAAAAGAAATGAAAGTATATAAAAGAAAAAAGGGACGGTACCCTTAAAATTACAAAGAGGGAAACAACCAACCTTACACTTTTATAAATAAGAGGGGACATTTAGTAGACTAGTAGTAGTAGTGGTAGTAGTAGTAGTGGTGATAGTGGTAGTAGACTAGTAGTGGTAGTGGTAGTAGTGGTGGTAGTGGTAGTGGTAGTAGTGGTAGTGGTGGTGGTGGTGGTGGTGGTGGTGGTGGTGGTAGTAGTAGTGGTAGTAGTAGTAGTGGTGGTGGTAGTGGTGATAGTAGTAGTGGTCGTAGTAGTGGTAGTAGTGGTGGTAGTAGTAGTAGTGGTAGTAGTAGTAGTGGTGGTGATAGTGGTGGTAGTAGTAATAATAGTGGTAGTAGTGGTGGTAGTAGCGATAGTAGTGGTAGTAGTGGTAGTGGTAGTAATGGTGATAGTATGGTAGTAGTTGTAGTGGTTGTAGTGGTGGTGGTAGTGGTGGTAGTAGTAATAGTAGTGGTGGTAGTAGCGGTAGTAGTGGTAGTAGTGGTGGTAGTATGGTAGTACTAGTAGTGGTAGTAGTGGTGGTGGTAGTGGTGGTGGTAGTAGTAATAGTAGTGGGCGGTAGTAGCGGTAGTAGTGGTAGTAGTGGTGCGGTAGTGGTGGTGGTGGTAGTGGTAGTGGTAGTGGTAGTGGTAGTGGTAGTGGTGGTAGTGGTGGTGGTAGTGGTAGTGGTGGTAGGGGTAGTGGTGGTAGTGGTGGTAGTGGTGGGCGGTGGTGGTGGTGGTAGTAGACTAGTAGTGGTGGTAGTAGTAATAGTAGGGGTAGTAGTAGTGTGGTGGTAGTGGTGGTAGTGGTAGTAGTAGTAGTGGTGGTGGTAGTAGAGGTGGTAGTAGTGGTGGTAGTGGTGGTATTGGTAGTAGTGGTAGTGGTAGTGGTGGTAGTAGTAGTAGTGGTGGTGGTAGTAGTGGTGGTAGTAGTGGTGGTAGTAGTAGTGGTGGTAGTGGTGGTATACGGAGTATACTTTAATTTGTTTAGTTTTTTTCTAACTTTTTTTATATAACTTTTTGAAAAAACTTTCCCAACTAAAAAAAGTCCAAAACAGTTTTCTTTATCCAAAAAAAAATATAAAAAAAATATATATATGTATATAAAAACAATGTATAAAATAAAAAATCAAGTTACTGACGAGCTTCACGAGTCGAGTTCGAGTTCGAGTTCGAGCTGATAACAAACAATGAAAAATTCGAGCTTTTATCGAGTTTACCGAGTCGAGCTCGAGTCGAGTCGAGTTCGAAACGAGCTTTGTCGAGCTAACGAGTCGAGCATGCTCGACTCGAAAATTTCACGAGCTAAAATTCTTGTTCGAGCTCGAGCTCGAGCTTCAACTCGAGCTCATTCGAGTCGAGTTTTTTCGAGTCGAGCTCAAGCTCGAGTTCGAGCAACTCGGTTCGCGTAACAGCCCTAGATCCATGTACTGATAATGTATTGTTTAAGAAAGTTTTTCATAATGTATAACTGTATTTCACTTTTTTTTTTCTTTAATTTCTATCTTAGAGTTGCATGTAATTATCCGTGCATCGTACGGGAGTTTCACTAGTTCGTTTTAAAATAAAGATTGCCTTTCAAATTAAAGAAAATAACTTAATACTCCCTCCCTCCCTAAAAGATTGTCCTGTTGTACATTTTGCAATTATTAAAGAAGAGCTTTACCTTCGTGTACCTTAGTAGATTTGCACTAACATTCATGCCTAAGTTTAGAAATGGGACATACTTTTTGAGACAAGTCAAAATGGCAAATGGGATAAACTTTCAGGGACGGAGGGAGTACAATTTTAACATTGTACAAATAATATACTCCCTCCATCCCATTTCAAGGGTCATAGGGTAGTATTTCACGCTTTTTAAGAATTTTTTTAAAAAATGAATAAAGAATTGCAAGTGGGTAGAAGATTAGAGGAGAAAATGTAAAAGTTAAAATATTTATGATAAAATCTCTTTTTGATTGGATTTTTTTGCAAATATGTTAAGAGTATAATGAATGATTTTTTTGTAAATATATTTACATTATAAGGGTATAAATGTCTGAAACACTGTTCAAAATTTGTCATTTATATGAAACGTGACTCTTAGTCTGAAGTGGATCAAAAGAAAAAATAGGACTCTTAAAGTGGGACAAAGTGGGACAGAGGGAGTATAAACTAATAAAAAATTTCCTTTAACATCATTGTTGATGATAAGGTAAATGCAATATTTATTTTGGGAAGAAGGAAGGAGTATTCATGTGCAAAATCTTGTGACTTTTTTACTACTAATGCTTTTGTAAACACTCCAAAATACATTTGACCTTCAAACTGCCCAACAACATTTCCACATTGGTACCTTAATTTATATCTAATTCATAAAATTATGGACAATGTGGTTTAAATAAAAATGTCATCTATATTATAATAGAGCTCATGAATAACCGCCACATAATGTGTGATCGAGATTCAATTTAGAAAAAGACAAAAAGGGGTTGGAATTTAATCTAAAAAAAGATAATACACACCGGATAAAACCACTGAAGATATGGCTCAGATCGATCCATAACTGCTATGATTCTAGGGCTATTATTAATCAGTTTTAACTTTTTTATTTTAAATCGTTGGATTTCTTTTCAATTTGTTTGATCCTACGGTTGTAGATTGTCGGTATCTATTTCAATACATACTCCCTCCATCACGAGACTTTTAATCAAATTGCAATAATTTTAACTAGTAATTTAAATAGAAAATAATAATTCTTATAAAAATCTAAAAATCATTATTGAAAATATTATTAATTGTGTTATAATAAAAAATTAAATTTTTATTAGAATCACTATTTTTTATTTAAATTATTGATTAAAGTTATATCAATTTGATTAAAAAATTTCATTCACGTGGGACGGGACGGGAGTATAATAATGTAATAATAGTATACATAACTATTATTTGGAAATTGGCATGTGCCAAGATTTTTAATTCAAATATAAATGGAAAGAAAACAAGCAAGTGGTCCGGTTGTGTGTACGGACTGTCTGACTTTCTCTCAATTTACACTTTAACTGACATGGATTTTTGTTACTTTTGTAATATACTTTTTAAAAATAAAAGTATGTAGATCCGATCACTCCCTTTATTTTGAAAAAAAAAAACAAGCAAGTGATCCGATTGTGTATACCGACTGTCTGACTTTATCTCAATTTACAATTTAACTAACATGAATTTTTGTTACTTTTGTAATATAGTTTTTAAAAATAAAAGTGTGTAGATCCGACCACTCCCTTTATTTCGCAGAATCAACTCAATCAAATTTTGACATATTTTTATAAAAAAAATATGAATAATTTTATAGAAAAATATAGATATTTTCATGAAATTCTAAAAATTGTTATTGATAGAATTTCTAATGGTGAAAAAATAACAATTTTTATAATTGAATAAAAATATCTAAATTTTCATAAAATTACGGTCAAAATTTGATTGAGTTGACCATTAAAGTCAAAGTGATCTAAATTTTTCGAGACGGAGGAAGTATTTGTTTTTATAATTGAGTTGACCATTAAAGTCAAAGTGATCTAAATTTTTCGAGATGGAGGGAGTATTTGTTTTTATAATCTGTTGCAAATAAAAAAAAATGATGTTATATTTTCAAGTCATATATCATGGACATCTTTTTTTTAGGAACAAATTGATCATTTCACATGACATATTACCCGAAGTTAGTTACATGACTAACTTCCGTTAGTCAAAACGCATATTTTGACCTTAATTTAACGCAATGCTCCCTCTACTTCTATTTCAAATAATCTTATCAACTTTGTCATCTAGAGCGTCTTATTGATAAGTCTCATTTTCTATGAACGAAAGTATATAAAATTTATTTATTAATGGGACTCACTTTTAATACTTATAACGACTATTGCCTTACTATTTTTATCTCATTTTCTCTCTCCTACCCACTCACAACACCTCAGTGTATCTTCGAATGTAAAAATCCTCATGGGAGGATGTAAGTTTTTGTGTCATTGTTGTAAATTAAGTAGAAAGAAAAGAACAAAAGGGAAACATAACCAAGAAGCAACAATTTTGAGAGCCAAGAACAAAGGTAAATTTCTCCTAACATATCTATAAAAAACCCTACAATACATGAACAAACAAAATTGAGAAAAAAAAAGAATACTATACGTCAATTGCAGTCATGCCTATGATTATTTGTCTTTTTATTTTGGAGAGTGTATATGTTGAATAAGAATACAAGGGTGGATGGGTGTTGTTATTTTTTTAGGTTAAAAATGAATAGAAGAGTGAGTGTATGAAGTTTACATAAAGGAGTTTAGGGTTGGGTGGGTTACATAGTAATAGTTGGAGTGAGTGTTTTGAATGGAAGAGGGGTGGGATTGAAAAGTGGTTGATGAAACAGATTGACGAGGGTACTAATTCGGTTCTTCTTCAACTCTTAAAACTTTTGCAAGTATAATCAAATTTAGTGCACATAATTTGCATAATGTTATGATATTATCTAATAAGCATTTTCTTTTCAGTCATGGGACACCAACTCAATCTCATTTAAGGCCGGATGTGATATTTTCATGCAATAAGTAACATATATTTCAGCTTTAGAATGAGTACTTTTATTCATCAAGTCAAACTTTCTTGAAAGTGCTGAAAAGTTTGGGGAGATATCTTATAAGGTGAGCTTGCTATTGTTATTCAGGAATATTTGCAATTTGTTTCCATGTCTTCACTTAGCTTTGTTATTGCAGGCACTCAGAATAATTGATATACTTGGTCAAGATTTTATTTTTGATAGTGTATCATTTTAGAGCATGATTTCTCTATAATAGTATTGAAAGTTTGAAAAACTGCAACTCAACGGATAGTGAGCGGGTTTGAGGTTACATGAAAGAGAGTGAGGTAAGGGGGTGAGGGGAAAGAGGAAAGTGGGTGGGGTTGGGATTATGTAATTTTGTTAACTTTAGTTAATTGAAATCATACTTTCTTATAATTTTCTTTTTGGTTATAATAATAAAATTGTATTTTGTCAATCTTATTTTGGCTATATTGTAGAATGTGATTTTACTTTCTATTTTTATTTTTGTAACAAATATCAAAGAGACAGATTTATTTTTGAAATGTTCAATTAAAAATCAGGAACTATTATGTATGTAATGGATCATTAATATTGTCGTTCTTGCAATCAAATGAAAATTTTAAGAGTTTACAATTTGCTGATAGATACTAGACTTATGCATATATTTATGTCGTACTGTCACCGTGCCTTGGCACGGGTAGGAAGGTTGTGAGCACCCCAACCCGGGACCTAACGCGTGTCCCGAGCTTGAGAAGCTCAAACTAAGAAAACCCATCTTATATTTTTAAAACTTTTATTTGCCTTTAAAAGAAAATCAATTCTAAATTTTCCATAAACAAAATCAAATAATAATATCTCCACTTGGAGGAATGTAAACAAATACTTTAATAACCATACTTGATTAATTACATTGAAAATCCTAATTAACATTGGTTGACAAAAGAGTTTTTCTTACAACTTATAAAAGAGTAATATTTAAATATGACTTCCGACAACCCACTCATATACCTATCCTGACAAATCCCAAAAGCAAGAGCCCAAACTCTTTCCCCGGCCTCACCGGGTTCAGTCACCGTCTCAAAGACAATCTAAAACAGTAAAAGGGAAGGGGTGAGAATAAATCTCAATAAGCTATTATGAATGCAGCAAGATGCCAAACAAGATGCAACACATAGCATAGTAGCACATAACACATTATGAAAGCGGTAAACACCTTACGTTACCTCATTTTACATTTCCCGTCTGAACAATAAGTCGTACAACGTGGGAGTAAAACTCCGCTCTTTGGTGAATTGCCCCCATGCACCTTCACCACTTATAGGTCTCACACCCCAGAGATCCATATAAGAAAATAAGATACTTATATGACCCTTATTCAGAGTATCATATAATATCATCGCTACTGTAAAGCTTTTGGCTTCATACAGAGCATTCCACCGTACACCAAATTGCAGCAGCATGTAAGGCTTTTGGCTCAATACAAGGCTAGCACCCCCACTGTGGCCACAGAGGGGGCAGGTCACAGGTATAATGAACCTTCAATCACTTATAGAACAAATCAATAATTGATTGAATTCCATTATACCCCCTAATCATATATACTCGTTCAAGCACATGATAGATACTTGAAATAAATCCACAAAGGGGATAAGAACATAACAACATGGTAATGTATACTCATGTGAAATCAATACTATAGTGCAACAGCTCATTTAATACACTATGCATAATACCATTAACGAATATAAATTCAATTAAGGTAACAATATAACCACATAATCCACACCGGGATGCAATATAATCAACATGCCAGATAATCCACAATTGGGATACAATATATCAATATACCAAATAATTCACACTTGGGATGCAATATAACAATATCAAATAATCCCCACTTGGGATAGCAATGCCACAATGTGATACATAAACCATTCCTACATAATCATTACACAACCTCAAATAGCCTTAATAGAGGTTCAAGATCTATTTTCCACAATTTCATTATGATCAATTAAGGCATCATGGCCTAGCCAAGGTATTCTACTTTAACTTAGGTTAAAAAGGCTTAATTCATATCCGAAGTAGATTAGGTTTCACTACTTTGAAAGGGTTAGGAACTATACTTAGTGGTTGTGGTTAAAATTCAGCAAGAAAGGAAACTGGTGAGATTCTGGTGACATGGGCGACCGCCCAAGTCACTATGGGCGACCGCCCAAGAGGTTCTAAAAAGGATTATACTTTCTGGTGGGTTGGGCGGCCGCTCAAGGGCCTATGGGCGACCGCCCAAGGGACATTTCCAGCACTTCGAAATTTCTAACTCTTTTCCACATATTTTCTTTTTCCTTTCAATAATCTTTTTTAAAAATACCAAAAGGATTTTCTAACTTTAGAAACCTCATTTTAAATCATTTAATTCCCAAATAATATAACCCTAGATCATTTACCACTTGATTCTTCACCCATTTCACTACCACATTTCAAGTTTAACCTCCTTAATCTAACTTAATCCATTTTCTTACCCTATTAATCATCTTCCTTAAACAACCACATCATTCTATAACATAAATCAATTTCTTAACTACAAGGAGGTTTCCAAAGCATCTAATAACCATTTTAATCATAAGAACAACATCAAATAATTCATGAACACTAAATAGAAGAAAATATCATAATAACCCCATTCAAGTCATTAACATATTACTCCCATTATACCCTCCTTCTTTCCACTTAGGCACCCATCTCATAACTAAAATCAAATCAACCTTAAATAATTCATTTTACTCAATTAACACTATTTAACATTTCCAAAATCCTTTTCTTTCATCAAAGCATTCATTAGCACATAAAATGACAATTATAAGAAGGAAGTCATAATAACTTACTTAGTAATATGAGATGAAACCAAGATTTGTCTAGCTTGATGTATTCCCCTTGCCTCTACGAACATGAAAGTACACCCGGATCTTAAAATGGAGGAGGATTGAGCTTACAAGTAGCTTGGAAGAGATGGCCTTTTGAAATGAGTTCCCATGGATATTTTTGGAAGGAGGAAGATGAAGAATAAGAGATGGGGAGGTTAATAATGAAGGGTGAGGGCAAAAGTATGAAGAAGTATGGGGAGGGATTCAAGGGTATGCCCCCCCCCTTCACTCCCAATTAATATGAGGCTTTCACCAATCTACACTCAACCCTTTACTTCCTTCCTTTACATAATAAACCTAACTACTCACATTTTATTTATTTATCCATTTCTATTATTATACTTTTCCCAAGAACATTATTTTATTTTCCAATCGTTTCATCCTAATATAATAAATCAAGGATATAAAATGAACACATAATATTAACAATAATTTTAAAAGCACATAAAGTCAACAATTAATATAAAAGGTATATAATATGATACTAAAATAGGTGCCTAGGGTTAGGGTCGTTACATTCACTCCCCCTTAAAGAAAATTCGTCCCGAATTTTAAATTGGCTTACCTTAAGGGTCGAATAGCAAAGGTTCCTCTCACGAATCTCAAATTACAACTTTCACTAGTTTTCTTAACGGCATGATTCTTCTATACATTTTCACAACCCGAATACCCTAGGATTTCAATTCCCTAAACTATCATTCTAATAACTCTCAACAGTTTCCCCACATAAGTCAAATCCGCCCAAATCATCATTAACTGAAGAATTTCATACAAATATATTTTCCATACCAATCTTCATACATTACCGATTCAATGCTAAACTAAAAACTGCTATTATCCACAATTCGCTAAGGTTAATTAAAATTCCCGAGTTTGAGAGGAGATCCATCACACACACAGCCTATTCCATCAAAAATCTGAATAGCATTATAATCTCTTCCTTTCGACTAACTAAATCCTCCAACTCTTAGGATCGATAACTAACCCCAAAAAGGAAGTTTCAAAAGATAAGATTCTACTTAAATAACGTAAAACAATTGTAACCACTCTCGGGTAAGGATAAGAAAATTCCGCTTTATCTAAGTTAACTTCCTCGAAACATACGCTATCACTTTCCCATTTTGCATAATACCACACCCAAATCTTCCTTCAATACACACTTAATATTTCACAAGATCCTCACATCCACTAGGTAAGGTAAAGATCGGATCCATGGCCAATCTATTCTCCATCTCTTATCAATATGATTCATCCTTATTACATTCCACAGCATTCATACATCCATTAGAGTTAACTAAAGCAACGATTGTTCAATTTCCAAGAACTCCTTAAAAATTCCTTTGATAATACTTACCAACCCAAAGATCACGGACTAAATCCTTGTAAGATTCATGGTAACCTTCAAGCTTAAGACTATATAACACAAAATATAAAATCCTTGCGAGCCAACTCACACTAGTTACAAATTGCATACAAGGACTCCTCACAAGGAATCCTTAACCCAACTCTCAAATGATTTTCATGATCTTCCCGGAACTTTAATTAACAAAGAGACCATCAATCCTAACTACCATAAAGCCATCAAACTAAGGATTAAAATTCTGATCATCAAACTTAGAATCAACACATGAGATACCTTGATGGAAACACAATTACCATCTACTCACAACTAACACGTAAAATTTCTGAAAAGACTTCTTATGCAAGTCTAACACATACCAATATCCTTCACACTTTTAACCAAAACTTTCTGTCTTTAATGCTTATATAACAAGAGTATCACATAAAGGTTCATCTCGAATCAATTACCAATGTAAACAATTTAGGCACGTAAAAGAAGACTCACTTCTTGTGATAGTCTACCAATGCACAACAACTACTTAACCCTCCAGGTCAAGTATATCTAAAAATCATAAATTGATAATAATACCAAATCAACCGGCAATACCTTTCGCCCATAACCACATCACCATTGTGGTAAACCAAAGGAGATTCGAGGTATTCTCTCATAAGAGCAGAATCCTCTAACAATAAAATAATTTCTCAAGTAATGTATGCCACATAGAAGCAACATGCTATGCCACACATAATGATATGAAACAAGATCTATAAAATATGACTCCTACTTCTGAGACAGAGAATTTACCTCTAGTGACTCCTGAGAAATTTATCTCCTGGACCCGAAACACACACTCGATCACGTACCTTCTCTTTCGGTTCCCCTTCGTTATCTCTTTTGGTACCACCTCTTTGTCGTCCACCCGGCTGACCGCTGCTTAAAGCTCGTCCCCGCTGCAACCTTGGGTAATTCCTCCTAAAGTGTCCCGTTGCTCCACAATTCAAGCATTTTCCTTGCTTACTCCAACACTTGTCCTCAGAATGACCCATCTTCTTGCAATATTTACAAATCATCCCATACTGTTTGGATATTGGCCTAGACGAAGAAGTTACCACAAATTCCCCTCTCGCACTTCCTGAAGTTAAAGTCCTTGGCTGTCCTCTAATGATTTTGGATCCTTGTCCTAGATACTTTGGCTTATTTCCAATCCCACCTTCCGATTTTCCACTATTTTCCTCAATGCTATTCTCGATCTTATAAGCTCTCTCTATGACTGTCTGATAATTGGTGAAGCTATCAATCACTAATTTCTTCCTAAACTCAATCCTCAAACCTTTTATAAACCTATGAACTCTTCTCGCTTCATGCGGTACCAAATGAGGGCAATACTTAGCTAATTCCTCAAACCTGACTGAATACTGATTCACCGTCATGTCCCTTTGTTCTAGTCCTAAGAATTCGATCTCCTTCTTGTCCCTTGTAACCATCGAAATGAAATAATCCTCGAACTGATTGGTGAAATTATCCCAAGTCTGGGGCGTATGATCCCGCTCCCAATTCCCTTTCAAAATCTGCTACCACTGATCAGCTGGACCTTCAAGTTTGAAAACGGCATACCTAACTTTCTCTTCGTTGGGACTTTCTATAACCTGTGAATACCCCGTCCCGATGCAACGCGCATTCGAAAGTTTGAAATAAATTAATTATATAAAGTCGGATCGAAATGGGATATTCATTTAGTGACACTCGCTTTAAACCATATTAAAAATATTAGTTTAATTTTGAGAGTCGCCACGCCATTTTGATATAGCCCAAAGCTTTGAAAAAAGGCTAAATATGTAATTGGGTTCGGGGGTCAAGTTACAACAGAAGAAGAAACGCTATCACTCCTATTGCCCGACGGATCGGTCTTTCTAGCATATGGGGTGTTGGTTGTGTGCGGTGTTTACAGGAATAGATAGAAGAAACGGGATCATGCATAAGGAGGAGGGGAGAGAAAGAATTAATTGATGATCACACCCTAGAACCTTTGAGTTAGGCCCTCGGAAGGTGCACTAATCAATGTTCATCCTTGGGGGATTGTTGATCATGGGATAATTATAACTAAGGTGGAAGGAAAGAAATAGTTCCTAGATCCATTGGGTTTTCTTGGGCGAAACCTTAGATCATCCTCGGCTATTGCATATTAAAACAGTCCTAAATCTAGCATAAAGGAACAATTAAAATATAATGAGCATGCAAATATAATAAGACAATAATAATAATAGGGAACAAAAATATTAAAAAGAGTCTTACCAATCGTAGCAAGACTTTGGGATCGAATCTAGGGCGATTCGAAGAGAGTAAAAAGAACTGTGGGTAAAACAAGAGTAGTCTCCTTTCTCCCGAGTGAATTGTGTGTGAAAGTAGGGAGCCGGGCACCCCTATTTATAATGCTTCGATATCTGGGCTGGGCCTCTGAAGGGTCGATCGGCACTAGGGCTGAAGGGTCGATCGGCTCTATATAAAAGGGTCGATCGGCCATACCATGGGTAAAGGGCCGATCGGCACTTCTATCTGGCGTACCTTCCACGCTAGCAATGACGGCGCATGTACGGACGAATTAATGAGTTTTTAGGGTTTTTTTAGGGTTTCTTATTAATTAACCGGGCCAGACATTAAAAATGCCTTTTTTCGGGCTGGGTACTAACAGTAGCCCCTCGGCGACGCTTCTTGTAAGACAAGTGGGGTCGACGATAAAAGAATAGGATCCGTCCTGGAAAAAAGGGATTTCAGGAGGTAAGGAAAGTGACCTTGTGGATGTGAGGTTTTTGGACTCGAGCTGAGTCGCAAAAGGATGACCAGGTAGGTCAAGTGGCTGGACCCACGTCGGGCTACCTACGTATCCCAAGAGGAATCAAGCCAAATCGTAGTTCGGAAGAGTGGGCATTTAGAACCCGAGAGTGGCGGACGTGCAGCGTCTCAAGCCAAAGATGTGATTTGTGGCAAGGCTTTGAGGATTGAATCTAAGGGCGATTCGAATAATATTGAGAGATGTACGGAAAGGAGAATCAAGTATAGTCTTGCCTTCTCCGTGGGAAAATATGTTTTGTGTGGAAAGGAAATTCAAGTATAGTCTTGATTTTTTCCTTGAAAAATTGTGTGTGATGGAATAAATCAAGTGTAGTCTTGATTTCTCCGTGTGAAGATATGTTGTGAGATAATGTGTGGAAAGGAAATTCAAGTATAGTCTTGATTTTCCCCTTGAAAATTGTGTGTGATGGAACAAATCAAGTGTAGTCTTGATTTCTCCGTGTGAAGATATGTTGTGAGATAATGTGTGGAAAGGAAATTCAAGTATAGTCTTGATTTTTCCCTTGAAAATTGTGTGTGATGGAACAAATCAAGTGTAGTCTTGATTTCTCCGTGTGAAGATATGTTGTGAGATAATGTGTGGAAAGGAAATTCAAGTATAGTCTTGATTTTTCCCTTGAAAATTGTGTGTGATGGAACAAATCAAGTGTAGTCTTGATTTCTCCGTGTGAAGATATGTTGTGAGATAATGTGTGGAAAGGAAATTCAAGTATAGTCTTGATTTTTCCCTTGAAAATTGTGTGTGATGGAACAAATCAAGTGTAGTCTTGATTTCTCCGTGTGAAGATATGTTGTGAGATAATGTGTGGAAAGGAAATTCAAGTATAGTCTTGATTTTCCCCTTGAAAATCGTGTGTGATGGAACAAATCAAGTGTAGTCTTGATTTCTCCGTGTGAAGATATGTTGTGAGATAATGTGTGGAAAGGAAATTCAAGTATAGTCTTGATTTTCCCCTTGAAAATTGTTTGTGATGGAACAAATCAAGTGTAGTCTTGATTTCTCCGTGTGTTGTGCAAATAAACCAAGTTTAGTCTTGATTCGCGTACTGAGAGAAAGTGTATGGGGCAGACCCTTTGAAATGGAGGATAGACCTCTGAAATGGAGGATAGACCTCTGAAATGCGGGACGGACCCTTTGAAGATGCGGGACGGACCCTTTGAAAGATGCGGGACGGACCCTTTGAAAGTACGGGACGGACCCTTTGAAGATGCGGGACGGACCCTTTGAAGATGCGGGACAGACCCTTTGAAATGGAGGATAGACCTCTAAAATGCGGGAAACTGTAGCTGCCAAAGGACTTAGGCTACTGTTTACTGATGAAGAATAGTTGTGTGAATTGATTGGGATTATTATGGCTTCCCGAGCCGAAGAACCAAGCGATTAAAAGATTGGGATAATCATTGCTAAGGCTTAGAGAGGAGTCTTGTTACCTAGGCTTAGGGCTAGGGTTTTAGAGAGGTATTTTTTGTCACCTAGGCTTGAGGCTAGGATTTAGAGAGGAGATTTGTCACCTAGGCTTGCTTGAGGCTAGGGTTTAGAAAGATTTTTGTTACCTAGGCTTAGGGCTAGGGTTTTAGAGAGGTATTTTTTGTCACCTAGGCTTGAGGCTAGGATTTAGAGAGGAGATTTGTCACCTAGGCTTGCTTGAGGCTAGGGTTTAGAAAGATTTTTGTTACCTAGGCTTAGGGCTAGGGTTTAGAGAGGTATTTGTTACCTAGGCTTGGAGCTAGGGTTTTACATTTGTGGTAAGTCTGAACAAGGCAGTTTGAGCAGAAAGGTTATTGGTTTAAACTAGGCGAGGCCGAGTAAGTGTCGATGATAGAAGGTGGGATTAGGTAAGTTTGATGTCCAGAGATAAGGGTCGAGTCATCTTGAGAGTCACAGAGATACGTTTTTGATAGATTTGAAGAGTTTGAAAATTTGTGGAGACCAAAGAGTGATTTTTGTAAACAAGGTACCAAGGAGGACAGTATTTTGAAAGCATGTTTATTTGATAAAGAGGCCTTATGATTAATCATGTTTCTAACTAACTCAAAGAGTTTGCCACATGCTGATCTTGATGACAAGGGATGCCCTTCATGCTAGATATGACTTCATTGGAGCTCCGATTTTTGTTAGAGCACATAGTCGACCCATTTTTGTTGAGGAGCCCCAATGTTTGATGAAGTTACCTTGGCGAAGTCCCGGTTGATGATGAATGGCGAAGCCCAAGTTGATGCTGCAAAGCAAACACGAAGGGAATGGCAAAGCCCCGATTGATGATGCAGAGCAAACACGAAGGGCACTGAGAGAACGGCTTAACAAAAGCCCCGGCTTGGAGAGATTCAATGCATCCCTATTTGCGAGACGAGTCATCTTGCGGCCACGGGCGACCCCTCGTTTCGAACAATGGTCAATCGCCGCCGGACAAGACTCGGAAATGTATATGTGCAGGGGCGCATTTTTTCGAAGGTGGGAATGGATCCCGAGTTCGTGTATGACACTTTCGCTTTTGGGTTTGACTCTTTTGGGAGAGTATAAGCATCACAAGGTGTGGAAAAGTGTATGGAAGCCCCTGCAGACAGAAAGACAGTGTTTGGCTCTATTTTCCTATGATGTAGAAAAAGAAGACTTGTCGAGACATTTGAAGAATTGTTTTGTTCAGAATTATATCTTGATTGCTTGAGAATGGACCTTACTGATTGGTTTGTCAAATTCCAATTATATAGGTAAACAAATGAATGTTTTGATTTGAAGGTGAAATCTGGCTTGTCTTTAGAAGGAGAAGGATGTTCCGTTGTTGCTTCTTTGCTGTTCGGTGGTAATTGTGGTGCGGGCTGCCGTTGCATTGATCTCCTTCATGGGAAAGAATGAAAAATAGAAAAAAGATTGGGGTGGAAGAAAAGGTGGGCATTGACTGATTATAACCCAAAGATTTTTTCATTCCTTCAAGTGAAGATTCTTTGTTCCTTTGTTCTCGCAAGCCGAGGGGAGTAGTCCTTGGCGCGTGTCTCCTTGCTTTTACCGGAGTGCCGCCGAGAGGCACGGATGCGAAGCCCCAGTGAGACTTTTGCAGACAGTGTTTGAGGAGTTGGATGAACGAATTTCAAGAATAGGACGAGTTCCCAAACTTGGAGAGGGTATGTAATATGCTCACGTAGGATAACAAGTGACTCAGAATGAGAATGCCATCCGGTAGTGGTTGTAGCTGGGCTCTGGATTGCGATCGATCATTAGGTGATGGCCTCTCAAAGTGAGAGGTCGGCTGGGTCTTTTGGTTAGAGGTTGGTTTGATGGGTGTGTTTGGGATCTCTAAGGTGAAGGGATTTTCTTGTTGTTGCTTTTTCAGAACCTCTAAGAGTGAGGTTAACTTTGATTTTGACAAGGTCAAGGGTGGTGATGGGGTCCTCTAAAAGTGAGAGGATGGATTTGGAATTGGTTTACGGGATTTGTCCAAGAGGGAATCTTTGTTTCTTCTTCTCGTGAGTTTGTTGTGACTCCAACAGGTAACTTGATCACGATAGGACCTTCACTCGATGTCTCATTTTTACAACTTTTGAGATGGGAGGTTCACTTCGGAGGGAGTTTTTTTTTTTTTTTTTTTTGTTTTTATACCCTCTTCTCGAGCAAAGTCTTCGGATTTGTTTGCTCGCGATAGCCCCTAGCGTATGCCTTTAGGATGCTTTTACCTTTTCCCTCTTGGGCTTGGAGGTGGTCCCTTCTTTCGTGAGTCGAAGGAGCCCCTTGTATGAGTTTCTTTTGTATTCCCCCTTTCTTGAGCTTGGAGGTGATTACTTCCTTTGTGAATCAGGGGAGCCCCTAGTATGAGCTTCTTCTTTAGGGTTTCAAAACTTGTCGATCTTGAAATGAAAGGGTATTATTTAGTGAGGATAAGGTTATGGCTTCCTATGGTGAGAGGTTTAAGCTTCAATCGCTACTGGATAGCATTCTCAAAAGAGTATTTAAAATAAATGCAAACTCATTTAACTGATTTTTTAAGCAAGGCAAAATATATTCAGACCATGAGAAAGATATGTGAGCATATTCAATGAAAGTTTATCGATCAAATGGAAAATCAGAGGAGACGCGAGGTTGGGGGGTTGGTGAGCCCCAAGTTGATATTCATGCAGCACTTGCGAAGGATAGGAACAACTCTTTGCATCTTCTTTAAAGTGGCGTGAGCAGCTATTTTCTGATGATGAGCAACAACGGTCTTTGTGCTTGTCTTGACCATATGGAAAGGAGGTCAAGTGGGGGGAGAGTGTACTTGGGGAAGTGTATGCTCGAGGGAGCATAGAGGGTGTGTACGAGGAGAGGGTTTGGAGATAGTGTATGGAAAGTATATGGTGGAGTATGGGAAGAGTGTATGAGAGAGGGAAGTATAGAGATGGTGTATATAAGGAAGGGACGGTGAGTTGTTTACTCCAATCAAAGCATTCATTCATTGTTTACTTTATTAGCCGGTGGGTTTATCAGTGAGATTAGCAATCAAGTGATAATTATAAATAAAACAATTCTTCTTGAAAGTAATGCGAGATTATGTCTCAAGTCTAGAGAGAAAAGAAAGAAAGACCTTTTTTTATTGTTGAAGTAACTAGTTCAAAGTGGACATTACATATCAATGCCCAAAATGGACATAAGAAAGACATACTAGAACCTACAAGACTGAATGAATCTAAATCTTCCCTTGGAGGGCGAGGGTTCCTTCATCAATGAGGCCTTGGGTCTTCCCTTGGTTGATCAATCTTTGAATTGAGCGTTTCAGTTGTACACATTTGTCAGTGGTATGCCCAGCGTACTTGTGGTATCTGCAAAACTTGGATGTATCTAAGTCTTCCTTTGGGTTAATAGGCTTGTAGTTCTCGAGCGGCTCGATCAAATTCTTTCCCACCAAAATGTCGAAGAACTCACCCACAGGCATTCCTAAGTCATCAAAATGTTCCTTGTTGATCTTCTTCTCGGGTATTGATGCCTTTAGTTGGTTGGTGGCCACAGCAGGCATCCTGAATGAGACATTCTGATGTGTTGGACCATAAGTGGGACCATAAGCATGTGGATGATAGGGACTCCGGAATTGCACAGGAGGAGGATCTCTTCTCAAGCACTCGTGAATGCAAGACAAATGGTATTGCTCAATTTCATGCATGTCTTTGAGGAGGTTGATCACTCCCAACCTCATGTTTGAGACTTCTTTAAGGGCTCCAATACTTTTCTCCATAGACATGATGCAGAATTCTGTAAGAACATACGGCAGAGTCAAACCAATGAGTTGAATTAGACTCACAATTAATCTTAAGGCATCTCAGAAAATAGTTGATCTCCACAATTTGAGAGTTTGGCCATTGAAGTTGCCTACGTAACCCTTACCGTTTAAGGTACGAGTCTCGGAGTCACCGTAGTTCGAGGGGGCCCCGATTGATGATACAACCAGGGTTAAGTTTAGGGAAAGAGAGAGGATGAATGTAAAAGAGTCCGTTTGGTGAAAAAGGGAGAGAAAGATGACTCGATCCTTGGTCAAATGAGGGTGATCTAGGTGAGTAAATTTGGTCTTGGGTGAGGATTGGCCTTGGTTGGTCTTTGGCTGAAGGGTGCTAGAGATAAAGGATCTAAACTATGGATGGTTTTAAGGCTAAGGGAGCAGACTATGGAAGGTTCAAGAGATGAGAGGTAGAACTTTGAAGGGTCCTAACTTGTAGACCATGGGGGTCTAAGGTAGAGGAGTGGACCATGGATGGTCCAAGAGATGAGGGTGGACCTCGAAGAGTCGCAGGTGGAAGGGTGGACCTTTAATGGTCCTAGATAGAGAGAGTGGAACTCGAAGGGTCCTAGATTGAGGAGTGGACCTTGAATGTTCTAAGATTGGGAGAGTGGACTTAGTATAGGAAGAGCATCATGAAGGGTCAAAGAGTGGACCTTGAACGGTCCAAGATAGAGAGACTGGACCTAGGGCGGTCCGCAGTAGAGGGTGTGGACCTTGAAGGGTCCAAGAGATGAGGAGTGGACCTCGAAGGGTCCTAGAAATGAGGAGCGGACCTCGGAGGGTCCTAGAAATGAGGAGCGAACCTCGGAGGGTCCTAGAAATGAAGAGCGGACCTCGAAGGGTCCTAGCGGACCTCGAAGGGTCCTAGAAATGAAGAGCGGGCCTCGAAGGGTCCTAGCAGACCTCGAAGGGTCCTAGAAATGAAGAGCGGACCTGGGAGGGTCCTAGAAATGAAGAGTGGACCTCGGAGGGTCCTAGAAATGAAGAGCGGACCTCGGAGGGTCCTAGAAATAAAGAGCGGACCTCGAAGGCTCCTAGAACTGAAGAGCGGACCTCGGAGGGTCCTAGAAATGAGGGATAGTTAAGCACTTTATTTACAAAAAAGCCCTCTATTTTATAGAACCTACTCTTGGTTGGAAGGGATACCCCTTTTTCGCAGCTAACTAAAGGTCCTAAAGTGGTGGATCCTAACGATTAACCGTCTCATATAGACATTTAAGATGATATTTATGGGAATTACTACAGACCTATGATAAGACAAGATCTTTTAACAAGCACTCAACCTTACATGGCACATCCTTTAAAAGGAAATCAAATTTTTTGTGCTCTTTTCTCTCTATAGATCTTGACTTATCACTGATTCGTAGTGACTCAACATAAAGACCTTATTAATTGTCTACATGAAAAAGCTAGTCAAACCAACCGGTCACAAGGAGTGTATTCTTAGCAAAGTGGGTGACACAAGGTTTAGATTTCAGGCTCCCACCGTGCAGCCGAAGCGCACTGATGAGTGGATGGCCAAGTGAGACTCGGAAGGGAGGCAACATGATCACCACACTTCCCGCACTTTGGCTTCTCCGATGGGTTAAAGGGTGTCTGTGCAGTGTGACACGGACTCTAGTGGTAGTGTGAGGTGAAAAGTCTAATTCCTTTTTTAAGGAAAAAAGAAAAGGATTTATTTTTATTTACATGAGATGCATGCATGCAATGCAACAGTTAAGAATGAAGAAAATAAATAGAAGGCGAAAAATACAACACCATACAAGGAAACGAAAGTCTGACCCACTTAGTTTGAAAGATTTCAAAACATTTTCCAGCAGAGTCGCCACTGTGAATACCCCGTCCCGATGCAACGCGCATTCGAAAGTTTGAAATAAATTAATTATATAAAGTCGGATCAAAATGGGATATTCATTTAGTGACACTCGCTTTAAACCATATTAAAAATATTAGTTTAATTTTGAGAGTCGCCACGCCACTTTGATATAGCCCAAAGCTTTGAAAAAAGGCTAAATATGTAATTGGGTTCGGGGGTCAAGTTACAACAGAAGAAGAAACGCTATCACTCCTATTGCCCGACGGATCGGTCTTTCTAGCATATGGGGTGTTGGTTGTGTGCGGTGTTTACATGAATAGATAGAAGAAACGGGATCATGCATAAGGAGGAGGGGAGAGAAAGAATTAATTGATGATCACACCCTAGAACCTTTGAGTTAGGCCCTCGGAAGGTGCACTAATCAATGTTCATCCTTGGGGGATTGTTGATCATGGGATAATTATAACTAAGGTGGAAGGAAAGAAATAGTTCCTAGATCCATTGGGTTTTCTTGGGCGAAACCTTAGATCATCCTCGGCTATTGCATATTAAAACAGTCCTAAATCTAGCATAAAGGAACAATTAAAATATAATGAGCATGCAAATATAATAAGACAATAATAATAATAGGGAACAAAAATATTAAAAAGAGTCTTACCAATCGTAGCAAGACTTTGGGATCGAATCTAGGGCGATTCGAAGAGAGTAAAAAGAACTGTGGGTAAAACAAGAGTAGTCTCCTTTCTCCCGAGTGAATTGTGTGTGAAAGTAGGGAGCCGGGCACCCCTATTTATAATGCTTCGATATCTGGGCTGGGCCTCTGAAGGGTCGATCGGCACTAGGGCTGAAGGGTCGATCGGCTCTATATAAAAGGGTCGATCGGCCATACCATGGGTAAAGGGCCGATCGGCACTTCTATCTGGCGTACCTTCCACGCTAGCAATGACGGCGCAGGTACGGACGAATTAATGAGTTTTTAGGGTTTTTTTAGGGTTTCTTATTAATTAACCGGGCCAGACATTAAAAATGCCTTTTTTCGGGCCGGGTACTAACATAACCTCAAAAATCCTATTCATTTCGGCTAACCATTTTTCTGCCTTTAACGGATCCGGATCTCCGTTAAAGCTCGGTGGGTTCATCTTCGCAAATCTTTCCAATCCATCACTTTTACATTCCTCAGGTTGATTCGGAACTGATCCTCTAGTCTCCATATTATGTACAAACATCCTGAATAACTTCATTATCTCTTCATTCTGAATTTCACCTATACCCATATCTCCTTCAATTTCTAGAACTTTTCGCCGATCATCATTGCTTTCGGCCATTGGAACCAACTCCTGCATTAAACACTCGACGTTAATTACCACACATTCCCCCTTAGTTTAGACATCTACCCTTGACCTCTAAACTAAGCTTTGATACCAACTGTGAGCACCCCAACCCAGGACCTAACGCGTGTCCCGAGCTTGAGAAGCTCAAACTAAGAAAACCCATCTTATATTTTTAAAACTTTTATTTGCCTTTAAAAGAAAACCAATTCTAAATTTTCCATAAACAAAATCAAATAATAATATCTCCACTTGGAGGAATTTAAACAAATACTTTAATAACCATACTTGATTAATTACATTGAAAATCCTAATTAACATTGGTTGACAAAAGAGTTTTCCTTACAACTTATAAAAGAGTAATATTTAAATATGACTTCCGACAACCCACTCATATACCTATCCTGACAAATCCCAAAAGCAAGAGCCCAAACTCTTTCCCCGACCTCACTGGTTCAGGTCACCTGTCTCATCACAATCTAAAACAGTAAAAGGGAAGGGGTGAGAATAAATCTCAATAAGCTATTATGAATGCAGCAAGATGCCAAACAAGATGCAACACACAGCATAGTAGCACATAACACATTATGAAAGCGGTAAACACCTTACGTTACCTCATTTTACCTTTCCCGTCTGAACAATAAGTCGTACAACGTGGGAGTAAAACTTCGCTCTTTGGTGAATTGCCCCCATGCACCTTCATCACTTATAGGTCTCATACCCCAGAGATCCATATAAGAAAATAAGATACTTATATGACCCTTATTCAGAGTATCATAAAATATCATCGCTACTGTAAAGCTTTTGGCTTCATACAGAGCATTCCACCGGTACACCAAATTGCAAATGGCTCCTGTAAGGCTTTTGGCTCAATACACGGCTAGCACCCCACTCGTGGCCACAGAGGGGGCAGTCACAGTATAATGAACCTTCAATCACTTATAGAAAAAATCAATAATTGATTGAATTCCATTATACCCCTAATCATATATACTGCTCAAGCACATGATAGATACTTGAAATAAATCCACAAAGGGGATAAGAACATAACAACATGGTAATGTATACTCATGTGAAATCAATACTATAGTGCAAATGTACTCATTTAATACACTATGCATAATACCATTAACGAATATAAATTCAATTAAGGTAACAATATAACCACATAATCCACACCGGGATGCAATATAATCAACATGCCAGATAATCCACAATTGGGATACAATATATCAATATACCAAATAATTCACACTTGGGATGCAATATAACAATATCAAATAATCCCCACTTGGGATAGCAATGCCACAATGTGATACATAAACCATTCCTACATAATCATTACACAACCTCAAATAGCCTTAATAGAGGTTCAAGATCTATTTTCCACAATTTCATTTTGATCAATTAAGACATCATGGCCTAGCCAAGGTATTCTACTTTAACTTAGGTTAAAAAGGCTTAATTCATATCCGAAGTAGATTAGATTTCACTACTTTGAAAGGGTTAGGAACTATACTTAGTGGTTGTGGTTAAAATTCAGCAAGAAAGAAAACTGGTGAGATTCTGGTGACATGGGCGTCCGCCCAAGTCACTATGGGCGACCAACCAAGAGGTTCTAAAAAGGATTATACTTTCTAGTGGGTTGGGCGGCCGCTCAAGGGCCTATGGGCGACCGCCCAAGGGACATTTCCAGCACTTCGAAATTTCTAACTCTTTTCCACATATTTTATTTTCCCTTTCAATAATCTTTTTTAAAAATACCAAAAGGATTTTCTAACTTTACAAACCTCATTTTAAATCATTTAATTCCCAAATAATATAACCCTAGATCATTTACCACTTGATTCTCCACCCATTTCACTACCACATTTCAAGTTTAACCTCCTTAATCTAACTTAATCCATTTTCTTACCCTATTGATCATCTTCCTTAAACAACCACATCATTCTATAACATAAATCAATTTCTTAACTACAAGGAGGTTTCCAAAGCATCTAATAACCATTTTAATCATAAGAACAACATCAAATAATTCATGAACACTAAATAGAAGAAAATATCATAATAACCCCATTCAAGTCATTAACATATTACTCCCATTATACCCTCCTTCTTTCCACTTAGGCACCCATCTCATAACTAAAATCAAATCAACCTTAAATAATCCATTTTACTCAATTAACAATATTTAACATTTTCAAAATCCTTTTCTTTCATCAAAGCATTCATTAGCACATAAAATGGCAATTATAAGAAGGAAGTCATAATAACTTACTTAGTAATATGGGATGAAACCAAGATTTGTCTAGCTTGATGTATTCCCCTTGCCTCTACGAACATGGAAGTACACCCGGATCTTAAAATGGAGGAGGATTGAGCTTACAAGTAGCTTGGAAGAGATAGCCTTTTGAAATGAGTTCTCATGGATATTTTTGGAAGGAGGAAGATGAAGAATACGAGATGGGGAGGTTAATAATGAAGGGTGAGGGCAAAAGTATGAAGAAGTATGGAAAGGGATTCAAGGGTATGCCCCCCCCCCCCCCTTCACTCCCAATTAATATGAGGATTTCACCAATCTACACTCAACCCTTTACTTCCTTCCTTTACATAATAAACCTAACTACTCACATTTTATTTATTTATCCATTTCTATTATTATACTTTTCCCAAGAACATTATTTTATTTTCCAATCGTTTCATCCTAATATAATAAATCAAGGATATAAAATGAACACATAATATTAACAATAATTTTAAAAGCACATAAAGTCAACAATTAATATAAAAGGTATATAATATGATACTAAAATAGGTGCCTAGGGTTAGGGTCGTTACAAAGGTACTAGTCTATATTACAATAGAGCTCATGAATAACCGCCACATAATGAGTGTCTGAGATTCAACTTGGGAAAATACAAAGAGGGGTTGTGATTTAATCTAAAAAAAGATAATAAACACTCGATAAAATCACTGAAGGTATGGCTCAGATCGATCCATAACTGCTACATCGATCCTAGGGCTATTATTAATCAGTTTTAACTTTTTTTTTATTTTAAATTGTTGGATTTCTTTTCAATTTGTTTGATCCTACGGCTGTAGATTGTCCGTTTCTATTTCAATACGCACTCCCTCCATCACGAGACTTTTAATCAAATTGCAATAATTTTAACTGTTAATTTAAATAGAAAATAACAATTCTTATAAAAATCTAAAAATCATTATTGAAAATATTATTAATTGTGTTATAATAAAAAAGTTAAATTTTTATTAGAATCACTATTTTTCATTTAAATTATTGATTAAAGTTACATCAATTTTACTAAAAAATTTCATTCACGTGGGATGGGATGTGAGTATAATAATGTAGTACTAGTAACTATTATTTGGAAATTACCATGTACCAAGATTCTCAATTCAAATGTAAATGGAAAGAAAACATGCAAGTGATCCGGTTGTGTATACCGACTGTCTGACTATATCTCAGTTTACAATTTAACTGACATGGTTTTTTGTTACTTTTGTAATATACTTTTTAAAAATAAAAGTGTGTAGATCCGACAACTCTTTTTATTTTGCAGAATCAACTCAATCAAATTTTGACATATTTTTATAAAAAAATATGAATAATTTTATAGAAAAATATAGATAATACACACTGGATAAAACCACTGAAGGTATGGCTCAGATCGATCCATAACTACTACATTGATCCTAGGGCTATTATTAATCAGTTTTAACTTTTTTTATTTTAAAATGTTGGATTTCTTTTCAATTTGTTTGATCCTACGGCTGTAGATTGTCGGTTTCTATTTCAATACATACTCCCTCCATCACGAGACTTTTAATCAAATTGCAATAATTTTAACTATTAATTTAAATAGAAAATAATAATTCTTATAAAAATCTAAAAATCATTATTGAAAATATTATTAATTGTGTTATCATAAAAAAGTTAATTTTTTATTAGAATTACTATTTTTTATTTAAATTATTGATTAAAGTTACATCAATTTGACTAAAAAATTTCATTCACGTGGGACGGGACGGAAGTATAATAATGTAGTAATAGTATACATAACTATTATTTGGAAATTGGCGTGTACCAAGTTTTTCAATTCAAATGTAAATGGAAAGAAAACAATCAAGTGGTCCGGTTGTATGTACCGACTGTCTGACTTTCTCTCAATTTGCAATTTAACTGATATGGATTTTTGTTACTTTTCTAATATACTTTTTAAAAATAAAAGTGTGTAGATCCGATCACTCCCTTTATTTTGAAAAAAAAACAAGCAAGTAGTCCGGTTGTGTATATCGACTGTCTGACTTTATCTCAATTTACAATTTAACTGACAAGAATTTTTGTTACTATTGTAATATACTTTTTAAAAATAAAAGTGTGTAGATCCGATCACTCCCTTTATTTCGCATAATCAACTCAATCAAATTTTGACATATTTTTATAAAAAAAATATGAATAATTTTATAGAAAAATATAGATATTTCTATGAAATTCTAAAAAATTGTTATTGATAGTATTTCTAATGGTGAAACAATAACAATTTTTATAATTGAATAAAAATATCTAAATTTTCATAAAATTACGGTCAAAATTTGATTGAGATGACCATTAAAGTCAAAGTTAAAGTCAAAGTGATCTAAATTTTTCGAGACGGAGGAAGTATTTATTTTTATAATTGAGTTGACCATTAAAGTCAAAGTGATCTAAATTTTTCGAGATGGAGGGAGTATTTGTTTTTATAATCTGTTGCAAATAAAAAAAATATGATGTTATATTTTCAAGTCATATATCATGGACATCTTTTTTTTAGGAACAAATTGATCATTTCACATGACATATTACCCGGAGTTAGTTACATGACTAACTTTCGTTAGCCAAAATGCATATTTTGACGTTAATTTAATGCAATGCTCCCTCTACTTCTATTTCGAATAATCTTACCAACTTTGTCATCTAGAGCGTCTTATTGATAAGTCTCATTTTCTATGAACGAAAGTATATAATATTTATTTATTAATGAAACTCACTTTTAATACTTATAACGACTATCGCCTTACTATTTTCTATCTCATTTTCTCTCTCCTACCCACTCATAACACCTAACTGTATCTTGAATGGAAAAATCCTCATGGGAGGATGTAAGTTTTTTTGTCATTGTTGTAAATTAAGTAGAAAGAAAAGAACAAAAGGGAAACATAACCAAGAAGCAACAACTTTGAGAGCCAAGAACAAAGGTAAATTCCTCCAAACACATCTATAAAAAACCCTACAGATACACGAACAAACAAAATTGAGAAAAAAAAAGAATATTATACGTCAATTGCAGTCATGCCTATGATTAGTTGTCTTTTTATTTTGGAGACTGTATATGTTGAATAAGAATACACGGGTGGATGGGTGTTGTTATTTTGTTATTTTTTTAGGGTTGTATGAAGGCTTTGAAGGTTTGAAGGTTTTGACCAAAACACGATAAGACCGAACACTTGTCTCGCACGGGACAAGCAGTCTCGTGCGAGACAACACCACGGGAAGTCACAATTTTCTGATTTTAATCCTAATTTTGGTCGGACAGAAAATCCGTTTTGGGGGTTTCTAGCATTCAAAAACCAAACCTAAGGACCTAGGGGTCAAAGTCATCCCAAGTAACATAAAGTTTTGTGCAATGAGTTTGGTGAGAAACTTTTCTCTTTTTAGGGGCAATTCCGAAGGGACAATTATAGGGACATTTTCGAAGGGACAATTCCGAAGCGACAATTTTTTTATTTATTTTTCATGAATTATTGCACAAAAAAATATCTTGATAAGGGATTACAAGGTCTCCAAGATCAAACCGACCGGTCACGGAGTGTCTTAAAGAGTCAATCTACATGATATGTGGCGATGCAGGACTGGAAGGCTAGGCTCCCCGCGATATGACAATCTAGGTGGATTGAATACGCGGAGTGGGATGATCCAACTTCGAAGAGACCGGCGACTAGGTGGTTACCGTCATCCGTCCTTAGTGTGGGTCCCGGGTTTAATCAGGGTATGTAGTGCAATGACAGATATAATATGAGTGCGCGTGTGTGAGAGCCAATCTATGTGATAGAGAAAATAGAAAGTTTTTTTTTTGAAAACTAAAAGAAAAACAGATAGTGGCCGCACCAAGTGGTTGCCTACATTTCTCCCAAATTAGGAAGACTCAGGCCGTCGTAGTTCACATAAAGGAGAGAGAGAGAAAGAATAAATTAATTAATTACAAAGCCCGAGTCAACCGATGACCGGTAAAAAATTAAAATAAATCCAATCTCACGCAAGTATATAGCTTAAGTAATTAAAATTATTCTACCCTGCAAAATAAAGTTAATAGAAGCAAAATCGAAATAATAATTTATTTTGACTTTTCTGAATTTTTAAAACTTTTCTACGTAAGGTTTTTTTTTTTTTGTTTTTAATGGACAGAGTCAAACTTTTTATGGAAAAGTTGACTTGCCAAGTTTGTTTTGTGTGATGTCAACCTTTAGAGAAAAGTCAGCAAAACCAAGTCCTTTTTTTTTTCATTTGAAATGCCGTAACATTGTTTCGCGCGGGACTACCTTGTCCTGCGCAGGACAAGCAGTCAGACAGTTATTTTTTTTAACGAAAACAATACAAAAAAATTCAGAAAAATAAAAAAAAAATCGAAATTAAAAAAATTGATAATACTCAATTGTAACGCAAGTCTAACCCTCTTAATTAATTTCCCCAGCGGAGTCGCCAAAACTGTAGCGTTCGATTTTATTCAATCAACAGAGTCGCCACTTATTATTTATTTAGGAAAACAATAAGAAAAACCTTTTTGATTTTAAAGAGATTTGAGGGTTCGGGGGTTAAGTTATGGAATGGGAAGGTCGAGGAGCACCCATTCCACCCAATCCGAAGATCGGTCTTGCCAATTGAGTATTATCAATCTTTTCAATAAAAAATTAAATAAAAGAACAAGAAAACCCTAATCAATTTCTTGATTAGGAATGTCGGATTGTATGCTTCGAGATCGCCTCCATGAATTGAAGGGACTCTAGGCTAATCCTTTTGATGGGATTACACTACTCTAAAAGCCAATAGAGAGGTTGAGAAGAAGAAATAAAAGTATAGGAGTTTACCTAGTGTTTGGAAAGTAATTGATTTAGAACGTGGTTCTAAGATGTCTTCTCGGTCGAGAAGTGATTGGGGCAGAGCTTCACCTTGATTCTAGGCTTGAGCCTTGATGTTCGTCAATCAACGTGGTTGATGGACGAATTTAGGAGTTGTTTGTGAGTGATTTGGAGGAATCTTTCAAGAAGAGAAACCAACAAATTGTGTGTGTTGTGCGTTTTCAATCGGGGACCTCTGAAATACTGAAAGCCATCAGGTATTTATAGGGGTTTAAGAGGTGGATGGATGACTTGGTCACCAAGATTAGGAGACTCAAGGAATGTTTCAGAACTCAACTGTGAATGGATGACCGGATTGATAAGGTTTTATCCAGAAAAGAGTTTGAAACGGAGAAGGAAAGTGATTCTAAACATCCTGCAGAGGGGTTGTCTCACGCGAGACACGTATGTCCCGCGCGGGACAACTAGTCTGTTGACTATTTTGTCCTCTTCAGTCATTCCATTAGTTAGTTAGGTCCAAAACTAACGAGGTTAGTTAGAAACTTAACGAAACATGACGAAACTGATATGCTTTCATCAAAACACAAAAGAGAGACGATGAGTAGTGTAATCATGTAATTATTGGTTCAGAATGAGGTGTCTACACGGTAGGCCTCTCAAAGCATTCCAACTCTCCCGATTCCTATAGTTCGTAGTCTAAATACGGGAAAGGAGACCCCATTCACAGAAAGCAGTTTATCCCTTCCCTAGATCTGTTAGGTCCTCCTTAATGTTGGTCGACCATGCTCATGAACATGGTATAGTAAGTCATGGAGCACGTTTCTTATTCTTGTCTGCGTCATGTTGTTCAAGTCGGTGGCACCGTCATCTTTGCGGCCCCGGCTATCGAGAAACTTGATCCAGGAAAATTACTTCCTCATGTACTCCACGGCTGAGGTAATGCAACCTATCATCAATCCACGCGAATCCAGAGTCCGGTCTTTGCACTTGTGAAGGTTACGGTTTAGTGCCTTTTGCACATCGCATCATCCTCGAAAGAGACCAAACACATGGTGGCCTCGAAAGTGTTGCATATGGTTCGGGCGTTGAGTCTTTTTGAATACTTATCGAGCGAAGGCAATTTGAAACCCACATGAGGGGTTTGTAGCTTGAGCAATTCTCTGGACGAGGGACGAAGAGTATTGTAGTTTCCATTCCGCCCTTTCCGTCGTCCTCACCATTTCGATCGGCCTCCATTTTCTCCAATCTTCTTTTTAGATTCGGCTGCTCCACAGCATTCGAGGTTGTCATCCCTTTGATGGGACATTATTGAACCTGCATCTTTCTCCTCCTCCACGAGTGAGCTCCACCAGAGTAGGCCCTTCGCCTTTCACTCCTAGGTGGAGTTATTTCTCTCCTTCCCCGGTGGGAAACTGCTCTATCTCTTCTTGGTGGCGACCTGCAACCATTTTTATCTCGATGGGATTGCGACCTCTCTGCTCTAGCAAGCGATCTACGCATATTCCTTTCGGCCTCCATTTATCGCCTTAAGGCTGACTCTGCCTCCTGCTCCCTATTCTGGTTGAGCTAACTCCTTAGGTCATCACTTGGAACAGTTATGTGGGAACGAACATGTTGTACAATCCTCTGCTGCTCGCCGTTACGCACAAGCGCTCTCATTTGAGTGAGGCTCCACCTGCAAGTAGGCCCTTCGCCTTTCACTCACAAGTGGAGTTATTTCTCTCTTCACGGTGAAAGCGCTCATCTGTAGTGGCGACACCGCAGCAGTTTTGCCCTCGATGGGATTGCGACCTCTGCTCAACAGCGATCTACGCATATTCCTTTCGGCCTCCATTTGCTCGCCTTAAGGGGCGACTCGCCTCCTGCTCCTATTGGTTGAGCTAACTCCTTGAGTCGTCGCTTGGAGCAGTTATGTGAGGCAGACATGTTGTACAATCCTCTGCTGCTATAGCCATTACGCCCTGGCACTCCCATTTCATCCTAGCACTCCCATTCATGCGCTTTCCAGTTGGGATGCACAGTGAGAGGTTTGGGAGAGCAGCTTCTTTGAGATCTCCTATCATCTTGATGCGGAGATGCTGGCATATCAAGTAACTCTTTGCAATATCCTGCGCCCATTCCAAAGTGACATATCTTTTCTGCGCGGAGATTAGTTAGAGGGACCTGGATTGTCGCTTTCAGGCTGTTCGACACTACCAGGTTTCTGCCGCTTTAGGGACGTAGGCTGCGCATTTGTTTCGGGCATAGGCCTCTTACATTTGCATCCTATTATCAGCCAGCCCGGATCCATCGGCCAAATGCTATTAGAGCGTGTCGCCCTCACAGCATGAATTTGCCTTGGTGAGTGGTGGAGGAGGAGTTAGATTGACATATTACGGTTTCCGACGCCGGCGTCGGCATTCCCTAACTACATTCTCTGTTCGCTCTCCGTAGAGGATGTTTCGGTCAATGTCCGATTAGAAACCATGATTACGGTTTGATAAGATTTTGAGGTCAAAAAGCTGCTTACAGTTTCGGAGCAATGGAACCAAGCGTCTTTGCGGGGAAAGCGTGTTGATCAGCCTACTGACAATGCAACTAGGTTGATCCACTTGCTTTGATTATTTGACTGAAAACAAAGAACACGACTAGCCGAAATGGTCTCGGAGTGAAGACCCTCGGGCGTGAGGAAATAAGCGTATGGTGTTTAAAGGCGATAGAATTATAATGAACAAAAGTATTGGGAGATAACAAATAGCAATTACCTCCAAAATCGTTGATGTTGTGAAGTATTTATAGGCTTTGATGAGTGATATAATCGTAGTAGGATTGCATGAGATCCCTAGAATCACTGAGACTAAATGGCATGGAAATAATCGATGTCCATATATAACTCCTAGTTTGTAGGACTTTTGTTATGGAAAGAGTTGTGGGCGTAGTAAAGACTACGTAGGTTGACGTACGCCTTGTAGGTCAGTGCACTGTCTTTGTGGATCTAGGTACATATTGAATATTATAAGTAGGGTAATATCCGTTATAAGAGATGGATCGCTTGTCGAGACAAGAAAGCTAGGTCGGGACCGAGGAGGTCGGACAATGAGCTGGAGTCGGGCGATCTTGGGCGATGGGCCTTGGGCACTTTGTAATAATTAGGGCGCGACCCACGAAGAATGTGATGGCAATGATGTACATAAAATTGGGCATGCTGTTGGGCCCGGCTAGTCACAATTTATTCCGTTCGGTTACTAATAATATTTATTTATAAATAGGAAAATGTTAATGTTTAATTTAGTAATTAATATACTACGTATTGATAAGTATTATATGTTAAACTTATTATATTAGATCCAATATTCCCATCCCTAACTTTTCTATTAAGATGATGGTTACTATATTATTTAACCATAACTAGAAAAAATATTTTTTAAAACATAATAAATTTTTTATTATAGTAATACATTATATGTATATAATAGTTTTCGTTAATTATATATACTAATCATAATATGAGTATGTATGTAGTATAAAATCATTAATTATCAAAGATATCTAATATTATTAATTCAATCATCTATATAATTAGAAAGTTAACTAATAACAATAATAATTCATTATTATTATTCAAATTTCAAATATCATAATAAGTACAAACTATATTTAACAAAATATAAAATAAAAAGAAATTCCTGAATTTATAAATGCAAATATTTTGATGGACATAAAATAGATTTAAGTCACCAAAAAAATGTTATACTACTTTATCAAATAAAAACATAAAATAAGTAAAATATAAAAAAATTGGATAATTAATTTCCCGTGCGGAGCACGGGCTACCCACTAGTTAAATATAAAGCAAAGGCTCTCACTTATAAGAGAAATAAAAAAGACTAACAAACAGACAACATTCAACAAATTCAGAAATTCATGTTAGAACATGGATTAATTAGTATGTATTATTCAAATTCCATATGTTATAAATCATTTAATAATGTTAAAGTATAGACAAAATATGTAGAATTTCATTAGGTGTAAGTACCATTAAATGATGGGTATAATGGTAACTTCACATCACCAACTTTATGAAAGGGTGTAGTCCCTAAATGAAGTGCCCTTTCTCTATCTATATAAAGGCTATCCATCAGCCATTTGAGACACTTAACATTCACAAAATTCAGTCACAAAACTCTCTTCATTCATTAAGAAGAACACAAGACATGTAGGCACTATCATTTAGAAGACTATGCTCCCTAATCTCTCCTTTGTTTCAAAAGGAACAAAGATCAAGAACACGCAAAATGGATTCTTCGTGATACACGCTTAGTCTTTATCTTCTTCTCTTACTTGAATCTAGTTGTGAGACGGTTTAGGGTTCATTGGATAATTTATGTTCCAACAATTGGTATCAGAGCCTTCTCATATTCTAGATCAAGTTTGAGTATTATGAAAAACCTTTATGTTTTATTATGCTTTTAATTCTTGAAAAGATTCCATGTTTATCATGTGTTCTTGAATTATTTTCATACTCTAATTCAGATTCTAGAGTATTGTGTTAAAACTTAATTATAAAATTTTGATTTTACTCAATAGACTTTTAATTCTTAATGTAAGATTATCCTAATTTGAACATAGCCACCATCATTGAATGTGTTGTGAGTTTGTTCAAAAGCATAGCCACGCATTTAAAAATGTGTTGTGATTATGCGGATCTACTTGCTTTGATTGAATAATGATTCACCATTAAGTTAAGAATTGTTAGTAAAAATGCTGGAAAATTTGATATTCGAGATGGAGTGCTCAAATGAGCACACATTCCTTGACTTATGGCCGAGCACCCCATTTGTATAAGCCTGACGTTTCAAAATTTTGGAAAAGACGCCATCCAATGGTCGCTGATGCTGCGGCAAAGGCACCCTAAGACTTCGGTAGAGCCTGAGGATCGAAAGTGCGGTGTTCTCTTCCGACGGTGAACTTTTGCTTCAATGAACACTTTCCGCTTGACTCGGGGAGTGTTTGCTCGGCCGAGCACTTTCCTATGACTTCGTGAGGCACAGCAATCGATTTTATTGATTTTCAAAATTTTCAATATTTTATATTTTGGTCCAATTTTCATTCATTACTTGAGTAAAATGTACATTAATTTGTGCCCTAAAGCATGATTAATTATATGCTTAAACAAATTTATTCATTGTTTAAATAATATTGTTGCCAAAGTAATTTACGTTATTTAAATGCAAATTTGTTAAAGTGATGAATGTTCTTATTGATATGTGACAACATGCCTGTTTCCCAAAGGAGTCCTTGTTATTGACTAAGTATTTGCATTCATGGGGTAATAATTGAATAAAAACTTTTGGTTATTTTAAATACTTTGTACCATCCCAAAGGAAGGCGGATGTTTAAAATAAATTGTTTGTATTCTTTATTGCCGGGTAACAAGTACCTTAAACTTTAGGACATTTTTTTTACTTGAACCGGCCCAAAGGAAGGCAAGTATTTAAAATGAATTGTTTAGATTTTTTGTTCACCCTAAGATGAATTAAATTGTGAGTCAATTCGCAATCCAAAGATTAGTCTTGATGTTATGTTGATTATCTTTTTTGATGGAATTTATTTGATATAATTAATCATTATGTAGATTCTTATATATGTTTTGTGTTTCATCTTGTTCTTCTCCTTGATTTGATTAATGCTTCATCAACCGTAACTCACGCCATAAAACAATGTACCTTCTTTAGCACTAGGACTAATTTTAAAAAACTTAGAAAAAGAAAATAACCCAATGATCTTGGGTTGTATGGACCTTGATCTCGCATTAAGAAGAACCGAGATCCCCCTGCTGCAAACCAACAAAAGCTACTTGGGAAGAAGAACGCTTAAGTCTAGAGAGGTGGAACACGTTCCTAATCAGCGAGCCTAAGTATCATGCAAAAATGCGATCCGGGAGACTTTTTGAATAGTGTCTCCGAGGATGATGGTGCTAAATATTTCTTGAGATGCCCTAGAGGAACGGCACGTTTGCAAAAAAGCGATAAATCGGAAAACAAGTGCTACCTTAAGGAAGCTTGTTTCCATGAGGTATAAAGTCTGCAGAAACCGAAAACAAGGAATACACTTAATGGAAATGTTTCACCTATCAACGAAATTAAAAGCACTCAAGTTGGACTTATCGGAAGACTTGCTTGTGCATTTGGCTTTAATTTCTCCCCACTCCTCAATTTGGTCATTTTGAAACGACCTATAATTGTCAAAAGGACAAGTGAAATATTAATGAATTAATTTCACATGCTGACGAGGAGGAAGAAGATAAAAGATTGAAACATACAAAAAACCGAAAGTGCCCATTTTGCATCTACCTCTTCTGCGTGGGACAAAGAGAAAAGGGGAAGGAGATTGCGGTTTGCATCAAAGAACTGCCTAAGAGATCATTCAATGATCAAAAAGGTGAAGAAAATGCTTCTTGTGTGAAAGGACCTTACGCACATGAAGAATGGCGCCCTAAGTATCTCAGATGGCCAATTAAGAAAGGTATGTCTTTTGGCCTTGTTTGTGCAAAGGCAAGATTTGAAAGTTTCAATTCCTTCGTATACATGGTGGTTAGATTACGGGTGCAACTTCTCACATAAGTTCATGTATGCGGGTTGCACGAACTACCGAACGCCAAATAAAGATGAAGATATCTACATGGGAGTTGGAAATCGGTAGAAGTTGAAGGCATATGGACCTTTAGATTATGTTTAAGTACTTTCGTTTTTATTTGGTTTTAAGATAATACATTTGTGTCTAGTCTTTTAGGCGAGGAACTAATTTCAGTGCGCCTTGGATCGGGAAGGATATTCTGTCTCTTTGATAATAATAAATATGATTTATATTTCAATTCAGCTCTTTGGTACTAGTACTTTTATCTTATGTTGATAATCTATACTTGCTTGACACAGTCAATTCAATAAATGAGTACATAATAATGAAACTAATTCTCGGTACAAAACGAAAGTTTTCAAGTAAAAATTCTTATACCCTTGTGGCATAGGCGTTTAGGTCATATCTCTAGAAATTGACAAGCTTGTGTCTGGAAATATTACACAAACAGTACAAAATAACTTTTGTATTGAATGCCTTAAGGAAATTTACAAACAAAGACACAGTCCTTAGCCTTACAAATGTCTCCAATGGCGAATTAAGAGAGACGCCTGTCTTTTGGCCTTGTTTGTCACGAGGCAAATTTAGTTTCAATTCCTTCGTATCTGTGGTGGTTAGATTACTAGGTGCAGCTACTCACGTAAGTTCATGTATGCGGGGTTGCTGAACTGCTGGCTGAATAAAGATAGAAAGATATATCTACGTAGGAGTTGGAAATCGGTAGAAGTTGAAGGCATATGGACCTTTAGATTATGTTTAAGTACTCGTTTTTATTTGGTTTTGAATAATACATTTATTATCACCGTCTTTTTGAAGCGAATTTAATTTCAATTACTTGCCTTGGTTAGGAAGGATATTCTGTCTCTTTGATAATAATAAATATGATTTATATTTCAATTCAAACTCTTTGGTACTAGTACTTTATCTTACATGTTGATAATCTATACTTGCTTGACACGGTCAATTCAATAAATGAGTACACATAATAAAACTAATTCTTTCAGGTACAAACGAAAGTTTTGATAGAAATTCTTATACCTTGTGGCATAGGCGTTTAGAGTCATTATCTACAAAGAAGAATTGACAAGCTTGGCATCTAAGAAATATGCAAAACGTCTTGATACTCGGAACTTATTCATACGGATACTTTTGTACCGTTGAATGCCTTAAGGAAATTTACAAACACTAAAGGCACAGAATCCTTGAGAGCCTCAAGCACGTCTTAGAACTTATTCATACGGATATATGTGGATAGTTCAACACCCTTCATGGAACGGTCAAACATATTTCATCACGTTCATAGACGATTTCTCTCGTTATGGATATATTTATTTGCTTCATGAAAAGTCTCAATCTTTGAACGTTTTCAAGTCTTTTAAAGCCGAAGTTAAAAATCAACTTGGAAAGACTATTAAGAACGTTAGATCCGATCGTGGTGGTGAATACTACGGACGGAACGACAGTTCGGGAGAACAACGTCCGGGTCCTTTTGCTCGCTTTTTAGAAGAGTGTGGGATTGTCCCTAACTACACCATGCCAGGGAAACCCAATATGAATGGTGTAGCCGAGAGACGTAATAGAACCCTTAATAATATGATAAGAAGTATGATTTCTTGTACTTCTCTACCTCACTCATTATGGGGCGATGCATTGAAAACCGCAACTTATCTACTTAATAGAGCTCCTTCAAAAGCTACCAACAAAACCCCTTATGAGTTATGGACGAATAAAAAACCGTTCTTAAATCATCTTCATGTATGGGGGTGTCCAGCAGAAGCTAGGCCTTATAGGCCTAATGAAGGCAAACTGGACTCTAAAACTGTTACTAGCTATTTTGTAGGGTATGCCGAGAGATCTAGGGGATATAAATTCTATGACCAAAAAACTAGAACATTTTTTGAGACGAGAAATGCTAGGTTTTTTGAGGATGTTGATTTTAGAGGGAAAAATTTGAATAGTAATTTTGAATTTGAAGAGTTAGAGGAGGAATCCGTTTATATACCTCTTCCTATAGTTCCTATCGAAAATCAAGCACTTGTGCCTGAAATTCAACAAGAACATATAATTCAAAATAACATTAATTCTCCTATTAATGAACAACATGAAAATGTTGATGAGGAAATTCAACACCCTCAAAATCAAGAAGAACCGGTGCCCTTAAGAAGATCTAATAGAGCAAGAAGGAGTGCTATTCCGGATTATTATGATGTGTATCTTGCCGAGAATGAGGAATCGTTAGGTTTAGTGGGAGATGAACCTATCACCTTCCATGAAGCCATTAGTGGTCCAAATTCTCATAAGTGGATTAATGCAATAAATGAAGAGTTAAAATCCATGACAGATAATGACGTTTGGGATCTTGTCCCATTACCTAAGAATGTGAAACTCATTGGGTGTAAATGGGTCTTTAAGACCAAAAGGGATTCACAAGGTAATGTGGAAAGACATAAGGCTCGTCTTGTCGCTAAAGGATTTACTAAAAAAGAAGGCATTGATTACAAAGAAATATTTTCACCGGTATCCTCTAAAAATGCTTTTAGGATCATTATGGCATTAGTGGCACATTTTGATCTTGAGCTTCATCAAATGGATGTAAAGACAGATTTTCTCAATGGCAACATTGAGGAAACTATCTATATGAAGAAACCAGAAATGGTGACTGATTCAGATCAAACTAGTCAAGTAGTTTGTAAACTTAAGAAATTCATTTATGGGCTTAAGTAAGCATCTCGTCAATGGTACTTAAAATTTAACCAAGTTATTCTTTCATTTGGTTTTGAAATGAATCTTGGTGAAGATTGTGTATACCATAAGTTCAGTGGGAGTAGATTTATATTTTTGGTCTTATAGGTGGATGATATTTTACTTGCTAGTAATGATAAAGAACTTCTTAAGGAAACTAAGAAATTTCACTCAAACAAATTTGAGATGAAAGATCTTGGTGAAGCTTCTTTTGTATTAGGAATCCAAATACATCGTGATCGTTCACAAGGTATTTTAGGATTATCACAAAAGAGCTATATAGAGAAGGTATTACAAAGATATAGCATGCAAAATTGTAAACCACATGACACCCCTGTCTCTAAGGGAGATAAATTCGGTCTAAAGCAATGTCCTAAAAATAATATTGAATCCAAGTTTATGGAAGAAATCCCATATGCATCGGCAGTAGGAAGCTTAATGTATGCACAAGTCTGTATCCGTCCAGATCTTGCCTTTACTATTGGCATGCTTGGTCGATACCAAAGCAATCCGAGAAAAGAATATTGGGTTGCAGCCAAAAGGGTGATGAGATACTTACAAAACACAAAGAACTACATGCTTACATACACAAAGTCGGATCACCTTGAGATCGTTGGTTATTTCGATTCCAACTTTACTGGATGCCAGATAGTCGGAAATCGACATCGGGTTATGTCTTCACTTTGGCCGGTGAAGCAATTTCTTGGAGAAGTGCCAAGCAAACATTAGTAACTACTTCCACCATGGAAGCCGAATTTGTTGCTTGCTACGAGGCATCCAATCAAGCTATATGGCTGCAAAAATTCATTGAAGGACTGCAAATTGTCATAAATGTTGAGAGACCTCTCAAGCTATATTGTGACAATCGAGCAGCGGTATTGTACTCCAACAACAACAAAAGTTCATCTAAATCTAATCATATAGATATTAAGTTTCTTGTTGTAAGAGAGAAAGTGAAAAATGAACAAATAGAAATAGAACTTATTGGTACAAACTCTATGCTTGCGAATCCATTTACTAAGGCGTTATCTCCTTTAGTATTTCACGAGCATGTTGCTCATATGGGTGTAATGACTTTTGATAATGCTTAAATCAGTGGGAGTTTGTGTTGTTTTCTATTTTCTTGTGTTGGTTTTTATTTCTATTGATCTCATTTGGTTAAGTAGGACTAGTTGGAGAATATATATATGCGTTCATAATATATACTCCCTCCGTCCCAGGAAATCCGTCACTTTTTACCAAAAATGGAGTCCCGTTCGAAGCGTCACCTTTCCTAAAATGGAAATGTTTTATTAATATTCTATTACACCCACTCACTATTTCCTCCACTCATTCTCTCTCCTAAAACACTATTACACTCACAACACTTTTTAAATTTACTATTTCCTTCACTAATTCTCTCTCCTCTTTTCAAATTACACTCACAACATTTTTTTTCCCACTTTTTTTCTTAATTTGCGTGTCGGGCCTAAAATGGCGACGGATTTCTTGGGACGGAGGGAGTATTCATTAATATTCCATGCTACATATCTATACTTAATCTATGTCATTTAGTTGGATATGTATCTGTGATTAATGTGGGTTTAGTTGCGAATCAATTACAACGACTGCCCCTTTAGTCCCTATACTTATAAGACTAATGGACGAGATAGTATTGGATGACAAAAAAAGTGCACATAAGGGTTGTCATTCATATTATAAATGATTTAAGGAATTTATTTAGTAAAAGATACATATTAATATTAATCCAAGTGGGAAATTGTTAGAACATGGATTAATTAGTATGTATTATTTAAATTCCATATGTTATAAATCATTTAATAATGTTAAAGTATAGACAAAATATGTAGAATTCCATTAGGTGTAAGTACCATTAAATGATGGACATAATGGTAACTTCACACCACCAACTTTATGAGGGTGTAGTCCCTAAATGAAGTGCCCCTTCTCTATCTATATGAAGGCTATCCATCAGCCATTTGAGACACTTAACATTCACAAAATTCAGTCACAAAACTCTCTTCATTCATTAAGAAGAACACAAGTGTGGGCACTATCATTTAGAAGACTATCTTCCTAATCTCTCCTTTATTCAAGAACAAGATCAAAAACACACAAATAGATTCTTCAGGTACACACTTTCGTCTTTATCTTTTTTTATTACTTGAATCTAGTTGTAAGACGGTTTAGGGTTCATTGAATAATTTATGTTCCAACAATTCAATCTTATTAAAACCTAAATTTGAAGAAACAAAAGAAATATAATTGAAAATTAAATTCGAAATTTCACATTTTATATGTGAAATTTGAAATTGCACATATTAATTGAATCAAGAATGAAAGAATTTTGCACATGGAGATTTGGCCTGATGCAGGAGGAGGATCGCTCCCAGGCGGCCGCTTGGATCAACCTCTGGCGTGCGCCTCAATTGTAGGGGATGGGGAGGAAGTTCCTGGGCTTGAAGCGAGCGCCTCAACCTTCTGTGTGCGGGCGCCTCAAACCAAGGCAACACAGGGTGATGATTCGGCCTCCCAGGCTGTAAGTACCAAAATCTGGCTCATGCCTTCCGGTTAAATTTCCCGGCAATTTCGGTAAGTTTCCCGGTAATTCCCCGGACCTTCCTAGTGTTCCGGAAATATTCCGGAACTGTTCTAAATCAAATAAAGGCTGAAAGGGAAGCTTCCCAATTAAGAAACACGTTTTTCTTAATTGGGAGGAAGCTTCTAGAAATTGCCACCTTGCATGTTTCTAGAAATGCTGAGTCATAAGGGATAATGCCGCACGGCTGCATTAGCTCGAGGTCCCTAGCCGCACGGCTTCATTGGCGATTTCCAGACTGCCTATAAATAGAGCCCTCCTCTACCCATTTTGATCATCAACAAAAAAGGCAATACTCTCATATTATGAAGAAATCCTCCCAAGGAGCTGCTGGAAGTCCAAGAAGGTGAAGAAGAAGGCCAAGAAGCTACCTCCTTCCTCCTTGAAGATCCCAAGATCAAGTCCCCCTCCTAGCTCCGTTCAAAGAAGAAGGAAGCCATTGGTAACCTCGCACGCCCTAATCTTGCATCTTAAATTGCTTTATGTGATCATACTTGCTCATTGCATTCATATATTGCTTCTATCTTGCTTGGGATTTGGCATTCATAGTTAAAGATCATATCTTTATCCCCCTTTCCCCCTTTGCATGCATTAGGAATCCTTTGCCATTAAAGATGTAATCTTTGAATCAAAGGTGCATCCTTTGCACCTAAAAACCCCATTTTTCCATAAAAAAGTCATCTTCATGCATCCTTTGCATGTAAAAATTCAATCTTTACAATAAAAATGCATCCTTTGCATTCAAATCCTTTTTCAAGCATCCTAGGCATTAAAGATCATATCTTTATCCTAGATTAAGCATCCTATGCTTTTCAAAAAACAATCTTCATGCATCCCTTGCATATTCAAACACCAATTTCTTCAAAAATGCATCATTTGCATAAAAATCATGTCTTTATGCATCCTTTCCAAATAAAGATCATTTCTTTAAATCAAAATGCATCCTTTGCAAATTAAAGAACATTTCTTTAAATCAAAATGCATCCTTTGCAACCCAAAAATGTCATCTTTTCATTAAAAATGTCATTTTTACATACATTCCCCCATGTCCCCATCAGTAACCTCGGAACGGACCGGTGTAAAAGATCCTATCTTTACATCGTTCCTTCCATAAAGGTTTCATAATCTCTTTAGAAAGGGACACCCTTGAACCCTATATCTCCGATTATCACTTAAGATGAGTATGAAGCATCTATACAAGCTCGACCGTCTTAAAGTGTAGGATTGATGGGCTAAGGACCCTCCTTTTCTAAAGAACCTCATCTTTGACTATAAAGAGAGTCATTCTCTCGATCACGCAAGTCCCGAGGTCCAAAAATGCGATGATCACAAGTCCGAGATGAGGATGGGATCATAATCCCGAATACATAAAATCCAAGAAATCCCGAGCGACAACCAACAAATGGTTTGTACGTCCGGAAGACGACTTGGGACATTCCCTCCCTTTATTTTCAAACACATGCACACAAGAAAGCACGCAAGCAAGCACGATTAATGGGATCTTGGAAGACTTGCTCCGGCAAGGCACCTTGGGTGAACGACGATCCGTTCTTCCCAAGGGGTAACTTAACCTCCGAACCCATAAAACTTTTTTTTCAAAGTTTTGAGGTAATCAAAATGGCGTGGCGACTCCGTTTTTCAAATTAAACCGGATGTCTTCAAACTCGCGTGAATTTCCAAAACAAAAACAAAAATTTGGGACACACATTCACAGTTTGGCGACTCTGCTGGGGACATCCCAAAGGAGAAAAGCTTTATTTTCAAAACAAAAAATTGATACTTGGTATATAGGTGGAAACCACTTGCCCTTCCTGTACACTCCCTGATGTGGGAGTTGGGATAACCGGTGGTTTAACAATCCCACGTACCAGTATCCCTTTTCGGAAAAAAAAATTTGAAAAAAATAAGAGAAGGCTTTTCCCTTTGAGCGGGTTAGACTTCCGTCGCCGATTTCATTAATCGTGCTTGCTTTCTTTACCTTGCATTGCATCATTTGCATCTTGGAATCTGTGCATACTTTGAACGGGAAACAACCCGAAAAATAGCAAAAGGAGTGGAACCTGGAAAATTGATCCATGCAGTCGTACGGCTCAATCCTCCTTGGATTCGGCCGGGCGACCTCGGTGGCAATTCCACCGGGAAAAATCATGGTTAATCGCGAGTCCTAGCGGCTTGGGGCTACTCGGCTCCATGACCGGCCCAGGGCTCCCGAGAAAATTTACGTGCTTATGTCTTTGCATTTTCCCGTCCCGAAAATCATTCCTTTAAAACACATTACGAAAATCTCTGTTTTAACTCAAAAAAGGAACATTTTTAGGAGACCGCACACTACGCGCACTTTGATATATCCTGTACACTTTGCACGCACGTCCCTCAAACCCGAGGGTGGTTCCAGTGCGATCACGGACTGACCTTACGATGCTCCGGGCGCGCACGGAATCATCCCAACCTCCCCATGGCGGCCCAGTGTCGACCAATGCACAGTCCGTGTCACACGTTTCAAAAAACCGTGACTTTTTGGTTGGTTTTTGGTCTAGTCCGTGTCATATAGCCCAGTTGCATACCCTCGTAAAGGTCAAGCCTTAGTTCATAACGGAGGAGGAACTCTGCCAAAATTCCGACAAGGAGAAATTGGCGAGATCTCGACTCCGACATTGACTATTGACCTTGACCTGCACGGAATGCGTAAGAGTCAAGACCGAGTCTTTGCCAACAAATCAAAAGATCTTTCGCTCAAAGCGAAGCTCTGCCAAAATTCCGACAAGGAAAAATTGGCAAGATCTTGACCCGACATTGACTTCGATTCTGACTCACGCCGGGCGTATGCGACGAAGTTCAATGTGACACTGTGTCATCCGGCTTTTGCCGCCCGACCCATGCCTATTATCTTCTCGGACATTACCGAAAGTCAAAACGTCATTCGCTCAAGCGAAATTCTGCCAAAATTCTATCAAGGCAGAAAGACGAGACTTTCCGTGTGCCTTGACTATAATCCGCATCGCTCGTGCGTCGAAAGTTGCTATGACCCGCTAGACCCGTTAGGAGCGTTCTTTACTCTCGGTCGGTGGGATCCGCGTGCCCTATAGGACCCTCGCCGAGCATCCACCTGGAAGGTCGAAATAAAGGTGGAATACGAGGGGCTTATAGACGTAGTGACGAAACCCACTGATCCAGGATCTAGAGTAGTTGCGAAAAAGAAGGGCAAATCCCCTTTTCCAACCAAATAGATATTAATAAAAGACACTGTTTTAAGTAAACTGGAAGATTCTAATTTGCATATTGCACGAGCCTTGACTAAACACCTACCCCGAGTCTAAACCTTTCCTATCCCTTTCCCGCAGCGAGAAAGAAGTGGGTGAGAACACCGGGTCAGCGACTTGTTAGCGCAGAATCTTCAGATAGTTCGCCAGAATCCTCAGTTTTTCCAGCTTTCCATTGTCAAAATGGCCAACATGGTAGTCAACAATGGGGAGGCCATCCCAGTTCAACCCAAGACCCATATATGGTATGATGTATGCGACTGTGAGGACTGTCTGGAGTATGAGTATCAAGAATGGATTAATGAAGACGCTCCTTCAAGAAAGAAGAAGAAGAGAAAGTCCATGCAGCAGAAATTAAAAGAAAGGTATGAGGCCGGAGACAAGAGCGTCGGAACTCTAGGGGAGCCTTCTGGCAAGTTTGATTACTATGTCAGTTATGCCAAACAGCCCGCCAAGGAACCCATCATTCAAAGCACAGTCCAGCCTGATACCCCTATGGACAGTGATCCTCTTGAAGCGAAAGTGCTGAATTTGTGGCCATCGTGAAGTTCAATGAGAATCTAGCGAGATCTAGAAGCAAAGTACGTAAAGCCTATTGAATACGTAGCCGGTCAAGGAAGAATTAAGATCCCTCTGAAGAAGACTTCATCGGCATTATCCAGGCCAACCCTCACTGTTGGCTATGCGACAAGGTCGTGGTGTCCAAGATCGGTAAAGAGAAAATGAATTATCGGCGGTGCATTGATAAGATGAGTCGAGACTCTTCGGTTCAATGAGCCCGGTTGTCACGGACGAGCTCGGCGAGAGATTGCATCAAGCTACTCTAGCTCCCCTCACTATCTTTCCACGGTGCCGGCACATCAATGATTTTCGGCAAGTTTTTGATCAATTTGAAGTTGCCAACTTTACGAAGAACGTTGACAAGGCTGCTACCCCCGAGCAACGACAAGAAGGAGTGAGATCCCGGTCCAACCCTTGTCAAACACCCTCGAGTCAATAAGTAGTGTAGGGTCCAGAGTCGGTAGCGTCTATTCGGTCAGTCGGGAATCTTTGAATTCCGGTCCTGCGAGTCATGCGAAGGCCTCACACTGAGGACTATCAAAATGTAATCGATGTCATCTTTCCCCTTATTTTGAATGAAATGACGGATCTTTACGAGTATCCTCTTATTGCCAACTTAACAAATGATAAATTAACTCAAAACTTAACAACGAGTTAATAATGAATCATTTGAACAAGATGCAAACACACTAAATGAACAATACATTAAAGAAATCTTTAAGCGGGTTTGAAAAAGAGGAAAACCGGGCCCAAGCTGCCGAGGAGGTTTTGACAAGTGTGAACTTGGAGTGCTTGTCGAGGAACCTAAAGAGACAGATCGGAAACTTCTTCCGTGGGGTTGAACGGGACGGGTGATCGATGCGCTTGGGAATACGTCGACGTGTTTGCATGGTCATACGGGGATATCTTAGGGGCTAGGCAGGTTCAATAGTAGAGCACAAAATCCCTCTAGCACCGAGATGCTAAGCCGATGCGAGCGAGGAAGATCGAAGCCGAGAATGGTCTCTACAGTCAAAGAAGAGATTGAGAAGCTACTGCGGGTAGGATTCATCGAGTCATCGAATATTCGACATGGTTATCCAATATTTTGACCGTCACCAAGGCCGATGGGAATGTGCGCTGTGTGGATTTCCAGAGATCTAAACAAGGCCGGCCCAAGGACGATTACCCTTTGCCAAACATAGACATCTGGTGGACTCCACTGCCAACTACAAAGTCAAATCCTTCGTTGATGGCTTTGCAGGCTACAACCGAGATCAAGATGGCCGAGGAAGACCAAGAAAAGACTGGCCTTCACCACACCGTGGGGACTTGCTGTTATACGGTGATGCCATTTGGGCTTAAGAACGCGAGGATACTTACGAAGAGGCGGCGGCCGCGCTTTTTCATGACATGATCCACAAGGAGATTGAGGTCTATGTAGACGACATGATAATCCACTCCAAAGGCGAGGATGGGCGGCACTTTGTTGACTGCGGAAGTTCTTTGAGAGGCCTGAGACAACATTCCATGAGACTAAACCTGCCAAATGCACCTTCGGAGTGACAAGGGGAAAAGTTCTTGGGTATATGGTCACGGAGCGAGGTATCGAAGTTGACCCCCAAAGATCAAAGCTATTATGGATATGAGGCCACCTCAAACCCGGACGTAAGTCAAGAGCTTTATGGGAAAAGCTGCAGTACATCGGCCGTTTCGTCAATCGGTTGACCACTATGTGCGAGCCCATCTTCAAGCTCATGAAGAAGAACGTAGACACGAGAATGGACCGAAGAATGCCAGGATGATTTTGACCAGATTAAGGCATACTTGGTACATCCTCCAGTGCTATGCCCCCACATAGACAGAAACCTCTTACGCTCTATCTCACATCAGTGATACGGCGGTTGGGGCTATGCTTGCTCGGGAAAAGAAAGACTCTCGGGTAGAGAACGCCATTTACTTTGTCGGCAGGAAGGCTGCGGGGAAGTGAGCTCAATTACTCGGCATGTGAAAAGACACATGCGGGACTAGTCTGGGTAGTCGGCAAGTTGAAGCATTATATGCAAGCCCACCCTGTGAATTTGGTCTCAAAATGGACCCCACCAAGTATATCTTTGATAAGCCTTCCCTCTCGATGCGTCTAGCAAAGTGGTCCTTCTTCTTAGCAGAGTACGACATCAACTATGTGACCAGAAAAGCCATAAAGGGTCAAGCGTTGTCGAGACCACTGGCGAACTTCCCCGGTAATGAGGACGAGAGGGCACGAACCCCAATTCCCGAGATGAAGGGATCTTTGCGGTCGAGCACAGAAAACCGATGGCAATTATTCTTTGACGGAGCCGCTAACAAAAGAGGAAATGGCGTAGGAATGCTGCGGTCGATCCGAAAGATGAGCATACACCCATAGCCCTCAAGTTGAACTTCCACGCCACGAACAATGTTGCGAGTACGAAGCTTGCATTCTTTGGTTTGGAAGGCTGTCCTAGAAAGGAATGTCAAGGAGCTCGAAGTTTACGGGGACTCGGCCACGATCATCAACCGGGTTTCCAACAAATGGAAGGCGTGGACCCTAATCTGCGGCGGTATCATGCCCATATGGAGGAGTTGGATCGGGCCAGTTCAGAGAAGTGACCTTCCACTACTTGCCGAGGAAAAGAACAGATTCGCGGATGCCTTAGCTACTCTAGCCTCATTGGTAGAGATCCCCGAGGAAAAGCCATAAAACCCTTCCGAGTGGGTAGAAGAGAAGCCCCAGACCTTACATTTGTGAAGTAGACACAGGACCCGAGCCTATAAAGGGACCACTGGTACAATCAAATTTACCAGTTCCTCAAATATGGAGAGTCGGCTTTCGAGAGACGAAGAAGGTAGACCAAAAGAAGGTGTCGAGCCAAGAGCTTGCAAGCCACGAAAAGGTTGGCCTCCCATTATGTCATTCTAGGAGGCAGCACCTGCATAAGAAGCGGTACCAAGGACCACTCCTCTTGTGCGTCACTCAAGAAAGGGCTAAAGAATTGATGACCGAAGTCCACAATGGTCCCTGCGGTCCTCATACGAATGCCGAGCCACGATGCAAGTGATCCTCGAGAATGGGTTACTCTTGGATTTCCATGGAAAGCAGTGTGTCCGGCACGTCCAAGCATGTGACAAGTGCTAGCGGTTTGCCAACCTCAACCATCTCCCGCCTCATGACCTGTACTGCATGACGACTCCTTGGCCGTTTGTGACTTGGGGTATTGACGTGATAGGGAAAATAGCTCCGGCAGGAAGCAATGGGCATGAATTTGTGCTAGTAGCCATCGACTACTTCACCAAGTGGGTAGAGGCCAAGTCCTACAAGGTTCTCACTTCCAAGAAGGTTGCCCAATTCATCAAAGAAAACATAATGTGCAGATACGGGGTGCCCAACGAGATCATTTCCGATAATGGGTCGCACTTTGAAGGGGACTGTGATAGGTTGTTGTCAGAATTCAGAATCACTCGCCACAAGTCGTCTCCGTACAGACCTCAGACTAATGGAGCCGTGGAAGCTGCTAATAAGACGCTCGAACGGATCATCCGGAAGATGGCCACCTGTGGTCGCGATTGGCCCGAAAAGCTGCACTTGGCACTCTGGGGCTACGAACGTCGGTCGAACGGCTACGGGGAGAAACTCCTTTTGCCTAACCTACGGGATGGAAGCGGTGTTACCGGTGGAGTTGGAAATCCCGTTATTAAGGGTCCTCTGGAAAAGCGGTGTCAATGAAGTAGAATGGTTGCGCGGCCGGCATGATGAGTTGGCCACCTTGATGAGAGAAGGCTAAAAGCCATGGAACACACCCGAGCCTACCGGAGGCGAATGGCGGGCGTTCGATAAAAGGTCAAGGCCGGAGACATCAAAGAGGGTGACTTAGTGTGAAAGTGAAGCCCCCTACCGAGAGACAACCCCACAGGAAAATGGGAACCCGTTTGGATCGGCCCTTATGTGGTGCGAAGATACTATCGGGAGGAGCCATGAAGCTTGCGGACACGGACGGCAATCCCTTTGTCCACCCGAGTCAACGGTGATAAGCTCGAAGGTACTATGTCTAAGAAAATAAAAAAAATATAAAAAAAAAAAAAAAAGAAAAAGAAAAAAATCTTAGGGCAAAAAGAGTAATACCCAGCTAGGCTGAAAACCCCAAAAAGGGCAGTCTAGGCAAAAGACAGGGTTGCACATAAAAAAAATGAAAAAATCTTAGTGCAAAAAGAGTAATGTCCAGCTAGGCTGAAAACCCTAAAAAGGGCGGTCTAGGCAAAAAACAGGGCTGAACATAAAAAAAAAAAAATAGTTCACCAGAATGAACTACGAAGACCTGAGCCCCTTAGTCTTTCTTGTAAAAGGGGAACGTAGGCAGCCATATATGGTTCGGTCTAAACAATAAAAAAGGGCAATTAAGCTTCCATGAAGTGCGTCCGAAAATAATAAAGGGTATTTCAGTTTTCATAAAACGGGTCCCAATCAATAAGACATTTGAATTTCCATGAAATGTGTCTTGATTAATTTCCGAGATAATATTTCTTGTTCATTACAAGTTAAAAACTTCTTGATGAGTTCAAGCACGGTCTACTCTTAACTCTGCTAACCTGCTACAAAGATCTAAAATACAAAAAAATGCCTAAATAAACTAATGTGTTTGCAAAATGGCAATAAGGGAATCCTAAGAAAAGATCTGTCAGTCGTCATTCGCTGAGTCTTCTTTGGTCTTCTTCCCTTTACCTCGACCCCGTCGAGTTTTCTTTCTCTTCTTCTCTATAAGGTCGGTATCCCTTATCCCGATCTCCGGTATCCTCACTGGAGCCTCTACCAAACCCGTGTCAATAAGTGCCCTCTCTACACGAGCACGAGTCCGCACTTCCTCCCTCTGAGTCTCAGTCAAAGGAGCGACCTCGGACAATCTCTTGTATCGAGCCTCCATATCTCTGATCAGGTCACCCGACTGGTTATGGCGACTCGCCTTAGCCTTAGTCTCCCTCAGAGTCCTACTCGAGTCACAGTCAGCCCCCAATAAAGCCTGACGTCTTTCCCCCAGAATGACCTGAGTCGCTCCCATTTCCCTCTCGTACCAGTCCAAGTAGACAGTGGTCAAGATGGTACTCTTCCTACTCTTGAAGATAGCCCTGGGTGGGAAAGCAGCATATGTCCAAGCCCTCGAGAAAAATGAGAAGCTGGCTGGATCCCTCATATCCAATGGCACCACCTCCATGGTCCGGATGTCCTCCCAATCGCTCAATGGCTCCTGTAATGCCCCAAGCGCTGGATACCAAGCAAGGAATGTAGAAGGATGACCGGCGAGAACCACGGAACCCTCACGGCATAAGACTCCTGAAATATCCTCTTGATGCCAATCTCCGGTGAGGTATCCACTAACGGATGTCCGAAGTGGATAACCTAGCCATCGTCGGCTCCCGGCTACCACAGTCCTGTTGCCTCGGTGCACCTCTCCGAGAAATCACCCGAGGGCAGAGTCGGCAAAGCCCACAGCAAAGCCCGAGCCTCTCTGCGGCCACAAAGTCGGCCACGGTGGACTCCCAGACCTCATGAAATGGTCTCCTCTAGCCATCTTGTCAATGCCATGCAATGTCTCACCCAAAACCAGTGGGACAATGTCTTTCCCAGCCTTGCAGTCTCTGACCATGTCCAAGAGACCACCATGACAGATCCCCACGGACTCAGCAGTGAACAGAGCAGAAAATATGCAGAGAATAAAGGCATCCATAGCCACCGTGGTCGCAGCCATAGCCGGAGACCCAAACCTGCCCGGGATATCAGAAAGGTCAATCCTGTCCGGGGCTATCATCATCCCCTCAGCCTCTTCCAGAGAAATCTGCAGAAAAGATGCAAGCTTTGCCGCCACCGGCACGTCTCCGATCAGCGGAATAGATATAGCCTCAATTTCTGGACCCCAATCAAGGCTCGGAAGTCTTCATGCGTTGGGACAATCTCGTTGTAAGAAAAGCAGTAAACATGTCTTCGGACATCCCAAAACCTTGCTGCTGCTCTCAAAAGGTCCCAATCGGGCGGGAGATCCCTCAAATGCCATAAAGACTTGATCTTGAAGGAAGAATCAAGCAGCCCCTTGTGAGATTGGAAGTTGTGCTTCACCCAAGATTGAAGATCGGACAGAAAACGGTCTCGCTTCCCCCTTTGCAATATGACGGACTTCTCCATCACAAAATGACCAAAGATGGTGTCTTTAAGTCCAAAATGTGCTCTGGGAACAATTGGGGCAAGTCTAAGTTAAAAATGAAATGAAATGGCCAAGCCTTGCTTTTATTTAGAAAATGACCAGTTCAGACAGAACTGTGAGCCGCACGGCTTCATTTGCCCTTGGGACCTGTCCGCACGGCTACATTAGCCATCTGCAGAAAAAAATCTGCAGCAACCAAGTTGCTGCCCAAAGGGAGTTTTCACCCCACTTTCTCAACCAAGACCTGTACAAAAACATATCCAGAAGCCATTCAAGCATTTATATACCATTATAAATCATTTTGGCCCAGTTTCAGCCCCAATTCCAAGCAAAAAACTGCCCCGAGGCTCAGATAATATGCAAATTTAAAAAGCATAAATTAGAAAAGCAAATAAAATAGTAATACAATGTCTTCGCCCCATCGGCGCCCAAATAAAGCAAAAAATAAACAAAGTGTGCATCAAATGTGTTCATTGTTTGTTTTGTTCCTAAATCCATTCTACAGACCTCCTAGGCCTCCGATTCTTCCTCTTCCTCGTCACTGCTCAGCTCATAAACGCTAGCCTCCCTCATCAAGTCCTCCTGGTCGCTCACGTCAGACACATGGACATTATCGTGCCCGTACTCAGCCAGCTGCTCCAAAATGTCAGCATTGGGTCCCCGCCCCCGAGGCATGGCACTGGAAGAGTACTCCGAGGCCGATGAGGTAGACGCTGTGCCCCCGACATGCCTTCTTTTGCGCCCGGGCTCATGTGCGTCCGCCGCCGCCTTTGAAGCGCAGGCCAGCTTCCTCAGAAGAGACCGGCACATGTCCTTCCAGCCCTGATTGCACGACCGGCCTATCATAAGTGCGAGTGGAACACTGAGAAAAAGAGGAGAAAAATCTCGAGAAAAATCTCGAAAATCTCGAATTGCAAAAAGCAAAGAAAGGCTGAAAAAGGGAAAGACCCTAAAAGTATACTTACAGTCTTTGTCGGGCGGCGGGGTATCTTGGGGCTCCCTAGTGTCGGGGACAGGAATCCTCATCCTCCTCGGTACTCAGTGGACCACATAAGACAGATGCGCAGGAGGGATCGGCGGGTCAGTAGGCTCATCCTCCCCATATCCCTGAGTGACCGCCAGCTTCACTAGCTTCTGTGGCGTCCTCAGGCGCTGCTTCACAAACACAGCGTAGGGGGTATCCATATCAAAGTACTCCTTAGCGGCCACGCACCTGCACAGTACCTAGCAATCTCATCCGCCTGCCAATCCCTGGGCTGTAGCATCCGTGCTGGAGGATCATGGGGAGTAATGGCGTCCAATGGAGGGACATGGCCATGCTGCCTCGAGAAACGGTCCCCCAAATATATGACATCACATGTCAGCCCAGTAAGCCATCTCCTCTGCCTCGTCGCCTCAATGGCCTCTCCCAGCAAAATCTCCGGATACCTGCCCCAAGGGTAGAAGTCCACTCCATCGTGTCCATCCCTGTTGATGACCGGCCTCACCATCTTATAATCAAAGGTGATCCGGGTCTTCCCGGTGAACTTATCCCTCGCATCTCCCCTCCAGCGGACCATAGCAGGGAAGATGGTGATATCGCTCTGTTGGTTCCACGGAAAGAACCTGATCACCTCACAGAACCAGACCTGCATGTTCAAAACATCAAAAAGGTCATTTCTCTCTCATAAAAGTCTCAAAGACAGGAAAAGAAAGAGAAAAGAAAGAGGGACTACCTCGAGAGCAAAGGAGAAACAGTCCATGGAAGAAGCCTTATTCCGGCTGTACAGATCCAAAGAGAAATACAACTCTGCCAATCCGGCCTCTCCCCACGAGACCGTCCCAATCCCATCCACATTCTCCAGAGAGTCGAGGAGGCAAGTCATGGCCAGCGTCCCAGAATTAGCAAAAATGGTGACCGACAGCATCAACCACACAAAGGCTCTAGCCAGCTGCTGGGCAGTCACATCACTAACGGCAAAGTCCCGTATGCAGTTCTGGACTGCCACCTCGACATTCCGCTTCTCTATACCCAGTCCCTTGGGAATCAGCTCAAATCCAACCAAATCTCTAAACTCCTCCGCTGTGATATGGTCCCTCCAAGTCACGGGCCTCCCGGTGAACTGTAGACCAGTGATAGCCGTGAAATCCGCGGGAGTCACTGTCAACTCTCCCCAGCTCAGATGGAAGCTATGAGTGCTATCCCACCAAAACTCAGATAGGGCCTGGACCAAGCCCTTGCTCTTAGATGTGATGTGGATCCCCCTGCCGATAGCCTCGATGAAAAGATCTAGGCCGGTAGCCCGCACCAGCTGCTTGGGATTCACCCTATTCTTCTTGAAATCTGGCATCCTTTCCCAAAGTCTGACTGCTATCTCAGATGGCCCTCTGGACTTGTTCTCCTGTAGACAAGCACAGCAAAAAAATACGTCAGTCCTTCATCATTTTCAAAGGCATGCATATATTCAAAAAAGTGCACATGTTTTCAAAAAGAAAAGCATTCACAAAATCTTTCTAGCATCATTTGCATCAAAAAAAAAAGCGTCTTTCATCACTTGAAACACGTCATGTCAAGTCCCATTGCTTTCCTAAAGCGCAAAATCACAAAATCACAATTCTTTGCACATGAGCATTATTCTTTCAAAAATGGCATGCATGAATCTTTTTCATCTTCCAAAATCTTGTTTTCTCATTGACAATCAAAATTTTGACCTAGTTCTAGAACATGCAAGAACTCCGTCTCACTTTAGACAATTATCATTTTTACTTTATTTTCGAGAAAAAAGTGGGTCATTCTCATTATTTTTATCAAATAAATTGCACATGCATGTTCTTAGCCTCATAGGTTCATCATCAATGTCTCAAAATCATTCAAAAATCCTAGGAAAATCCTAGAAAATTCCTAAAATTCGGGTCAAGCCCTAAATCAATGAAAATTCAATCAAAATCGATGGAATCGAGCCAAATAAGAACGCTTACCCCAACCGGATGCGGGTTCGTCGATTTGTGCTCTCTTCTCCCCGGATAAAGCTCCGATGGAGGCGTAAGGAAGTCATACTTCCTCTCCGTCCGAACGAGCTCTTTCCTCCTCCTTCGAGCGGCCACGGAGATGTTTCTTCTTGCTTGCCTCGGTATAGGATTGCCCTCCGGATCCATTCCAATCGATAGAAGCAAAGGGAATTGAAGAATTTTGAAGAAAATCTCTCCTTTCTCTCTCTCTTCCTCGGCAGCTCTTGGGCAGCAACAATGCCCAATTGCCCGTTCAAATCTGTTTTAAATAATCTGGAAAAATCAAGCTTCTAGCCGTACGGCTTCTTTTCCTCCATCTCATGCCGGGCGGCCTCATTCGCTCTGAGCAGAAATTACAATTTTGCCCCTGGACTTTTCACTTGGGCCTACAATTCTCGTTATCTTTTAACTAAGATAACACCCTTTTTCAGAAGGTATCCCTTATCTCCTAAGCAAATAAGCTTTCTTCCCAGTCGCCTCCGTTAATTCCGTTATAACGGGATAACGCTAGGTGACAACCTCCGAATTGTCGAAATCCGAACTCAAAGATACCTCTATCCCGAATAGTGAAGTATGCTCGAGTTCTTCTTAACTTTAGATACCTCTATCCCGAATAGTGAAGTATGCTAAAGTTCATCTAAACTTAAGCTACCTCTATCCCGGATAGTGACGTATGCTAAGTTCTCTAAACTTAAGCTACCTCTATCCCGGATAGTGACGTATGCTAAGTTCTCTAAACTTAAGCTACCTCTATCCCGGATAGTGACGTATGCTAAGTTCTCTAAACTTAAGCTACCTCTATCCCGGATAGTGACGTATGCTAAGTTCTCTAAACTTAAGCTACCTCTATCCCAGATAGTGACGTACGCTCAAGTTCTTCTAACTTAAGATACCTCTATCACGGATAGTGACGTATGCTAAGTTCTCTAAATTTAAGCTACCTCTATCCCGGATAGTGACGTATGCTAAAGTTCTTCTAACTTAAGATACCTCTATCATGAATAGTGAAGTATGCTTAAGTTCTCTCAACTTTAAGCTACCTCTATCCCAGATAGTGACGTACGCTCAAGTTCTTCTAACTTAAGATACCTCCATCACGAATAGTGAAGTATGCTTAAGTTCTCTCAACTTAAGCTACCTCTATCCCGGATAGTGACGTATGCTAAGTTCTCTAAACTTAAGCTACCTCTATCCCGGATAGTGACGTATGCTAAGTTCTCTAAACTTAAGCTACCTCTATCCCGGATAGTGACGTATGCTAAGTTCTCTAAACTTAAGCTACCTCTATCCCAGATAGTGACGTACGCTCAAGTTCTTCTAACTTAAGATACCTCTATCACGAATAGTGAAGTATGCTTAAGTTCTCTAAACTTAAGCTACCTCTATCCCGGATAGTGATGTATGCTAAAGTTCTTCTAACTTAAGATACCTCTATCACGAATAGTGAAGTATGCTTAAGTTCTCTCAACTTTAGCTACCTCTATCTCCTCGACAGTGACGTAAGCTCTAGTTTCCCCAGGTGACAGCCTCCATTAATTGTCAAAACCTTCAAGGATCCTAGACAACGTTCCTAACTATCTAGTGATGCTTGAACTACGATCAAGGCTTGATTCCTCCGGGATACGTAGGTAGCCTTTCATAAAAGGTCCAGCCATCCGACCACTTTGGTCACCCTATTTCTTCGTCACTCATCAGTGATGAAGTAACCCCTCATAGAGGTTCAGATATCTGACCATATTGGTCACTCCTAGTATATCCTTAGTAGGATCAATTGCTTGACCTCTTAGGTCATTTTCTTCTACTTCCCCAGCAAGAGACCAGTTTCTCTTCTCCATTCCTCAGCGGATCTACTCCGAACTACGGCCTGGCTTGATTCCTCCTGGATACGTAGGTAGCCTTTCATAAGAGGTTCAGCCACTCGACCACCTCGGTCTCTCAATCCGTCTCGGCATTCGCCAGATTGGATCCTTTTCTATCGACAACCCACTCGCCTTGCAAGTGACGTTTCCGAGGGGCTTCTGTAAGTACCCAAATCTGGCTCATGCCTTCCGGTTAAATTTCCCGGCAATTTCGGTAAGTTTCCCGGTAATTCCCCGAACCTTCCTAGTGTTCCGGAAATATTCCGGAACTGTTCTAAATCAAATAAAGGCTGAAAGGGAAGCTTCCCAATTAAGAAACACGTTTTTCTTAATTGGGAGGAAGCTTCTAGAAATTGCCACCTTGCATGTTTCTAGAAATGCTGAGTCATAAGGGATAATGCCGCACGGCTGCATTAGCTCGAGGTCCCTAGCCGCACGGCTTCATTGGCGATTTCCAGACTGCCTATAAATAGAGCCCTCCTCTACCCATTTTGATCATCAACAAAAAAGGCAATACTCTCATATTACGAAGAAATCCTCCCAAGGAGCTGCTGGAAGTCCAAGAAGGTGAAGAAGAAGGCCAAGAAGCTACCTCCCTCCTCCTTGAAGATCCCAAGATCAAGTCCCCCTCCTAACTCCGTCCAAAGAAGAAGGAAGCCATTGGTAACCTCGCACGCCCTAACCTTGCATCTTAAATTGCTTTATGTGATCATACTTGCTCATTGCATTCATATATTGCTTCTATCTTGCTTGGGATTTGGCATTCATAGTTAAAGATCATATCTTTATCCCCCTTTCCCCCTTTGCATGCATTAGGCATCCTTTGCCATTAAAGATGTAATCTTTGAATCAAAGGTGCATCCTTTGCACCTAAAAACCCCATTTTTTTCATAAAAAATTCATCTTCATGCATCCTTTGCATGTAAAAATTCAATCTTTACAATAAAAATGCATCATTTGCATTCAAATCCTTTTTCAAGCATCCTAGGCATTAAAGACCATGTCTTTATCCTAAATTAAGCATCCTATGCTTTTCAAAAAACAATCTTCATGCATCCTTTGCATACTTAAATCCCAATTTCTTCAAAAATGCATCATTTGCATAAAAATCATGTCTTTATGCATCCTTTGCAAATAAAGATTATTTCTTTAAATCAAAATGCATCCTTTGCAAATTAAAGAACATTTCTTTAAATCAAAATGCATCCTTTGCAACCCAAAAATGTCATCTTTTCATTAAAAATGTCATTTTTACATACATTCCCCCATGTCCCCATTAGTAACCTCGGAACGGACCGGTGTAAAAGATCCTATCTTTACATCGTTCCTTCCATAAAGGTTTCATAATCTCTTTAGAAAGGGACACCCTTGAACCCTATATCTCCGATTATCACTTAAGATGAGTATGAAGCATCTATACAAGCTCGACCGTCTTAAAGTGTAGGATTGATGGGCTAAGGACCCTCCTTTTCTAAAGAACCTCATCTTTGACTATAAAGAGAGTCATTCTCTTGATCACGCAAGTTCCGAGGTCCAAAAATGCGATGATCACAAGTCCGAGATGAGGATGGGATCATAATCCCGAATACATAAAATCCAAGAAATCCCGAGCGACAACCAACAAATGGTTTGTACGTCCGGAAGGCGACTTGGGACATTCCCTCCCTTTATTTTCAAACACATGCACACAAGAAAGCACGCAAGAAAGCACGATTAATGGGATCTTGGAAGACTTGCTCCGGCAAGGCACCTTGGGTGAACGACGATCCGTTCTTCCCAAGGGGTAACTTAACCTCCGAACCCATAAAACTTTTTTTTCAAAGTTTTGAGGTAATCAAAATGGCGTGGCGACTCCGTTTTTCAAATTAAACCGGATGTCTTCAAACTCGCGTGAATTTCCAAAACAAAAACAAAAATTTGGGACACACATTCACACAGGCGGGCGCCTGGCCCTAACCCAGGCGGGCGCCTCGCGTCGACCATGAGATTCGTATTTACGTGTTTTGCTTTTATTTACTGAGTTTTATGAACAATAAGTTGAGGGTATTTTGGTCTTTCGGTTTGTCATTTATTCTTAGGGTTTTAGGGAGTATTTAAACAACTTTGGGAACATGTTTTATTCAGTTTTGATCAATTAAATTTCGAAGAGTTTTTCTCTTTATTCCTGGTGGATTCAGTTGCTGCAGGTGGATTCCGATGTATTGTGTTTGAGGATCCTTCGCTTGAAGGGTTCTTGTGATTAGTGCGCTAATCACGAAACTTATCGGCTTCCGTGCTGCGTCAGTTGGTATCAGAGCAGGCTTAACCTGTCTTTTCACCGCTGATTTGTTATGGGGGACCAAGTAACAAGGGAGGAGTTCGATCGATTAACTACAGTCGTGGCAGCGTTGTCAACGCAGATGGGGGCGTTCATGGCTGAGCAACGAGGTCCAAACGCTAGGGCTAATCGTAATCGTGGTGGCGAGAGACAGGGTTATTGAACAGGGCCGACGCCCTAGGAGGGGCGAAAATAATGATGAAGAGGATTCTAGTTCTGATCCCGATGCGGAGATTGATAGTGACGATGAACCGAGGCAAGGTAATAATCGAAACTCTCATGATTATAGAATTAATGCTGAAATTCCTTTATTTTATGGAACCATGGGGATTGAGGATTTTCTAGATTGGCAAAGTGGTGTTGATCGTTTCTTCGAGGTTATGGAGGTACCTTTGAATAAACAAGTAAAGATGGTGGCTATCCGATTGAAGAGCACTGCTGCGGTTTGGTGGGAAAAAACTTGTTAGCCAGAGGCGACGACAAGGGAAGGGGCCAGTCAAAACCTGGAGGCGTATGAAGCAGTTGATATCGGAACAGTTTTTACCGGCAGATTATGAGCAGACTTTGTATAGACTGTATCTCAATTGTGTGCAGGGCAAGAGAACAGTTGATGAATACACCACCGAGTTTCAGAGGTATACTGCGCGGGTTAGGGTTGAGGAGACGGAGGATCAACAGATTGCCCGTTATATCAATGGGTTGAAGGGTTCAATACAGGAGAAGATGGGTTTGCATCAGGCGTGGACTCTGACAGATGCTACCACTCTGGCATTGAAGGCTGAATTTATAGAGAAGTCGAGTTCGAAGGATTTTACTCCTTTTCACAATTTTCCTCAGCCGGGTAGTTCTGAAGCAGTAACTGATAAAGACCCAACTCCGCAGGCCAAGAATACAGTCAACCCAAGTAGTAGCATAGTGAACAAGGCTCCGATACAGAAATCAGCGAATCCGTACGCCAAGCTAGCAGGGGATAAGTGTTATCGTTGTCAGGGATATGGCCACAGATCGAATGTTTGCCCCACCCGGAGAACTGCTGCAGTTTTGCATGAGTACGAAGAGGAGGAGCCCGAGGTCAATGAGTATGAAGGATTTGAGCTTGCGGAAGAGGAGTCCGGTGAGAGGGTCGAGTGCGTGCTTCAACAGATGTTATTTTCTTCCAGGACGAGGACGACGAAAGAATGCAACTGCGAGCACATTGTTCTGTCAACAACAAGGTATGCAACTTGATTGTTGATATTGGTTGTACTGAAAATATTGTTTGGCAGAAATTGGTTGGATATTTAGGGTTAAAAACTGAACCCCATGAAGAACCTTATAGCTTGGGGTGGGTGAATAAGGGTGCAGAACTCAGGGTATCACAGACTTGCAAGGTCCCTATTTCCATTGGCAAGTATTATAAGGAAGTGGTTGTTTGTGACGTTCTGAATATGGACATCTCTCATATATTGCTTGGTCGCCCTTGGCAGTATGATCATGACATTACGTATCGGGGAAGGGATAATGTGCTTATGTTCACTTGGGATAAACATAAGATTGCTATAGCCCCTGTACTGCGTTTTGAAAAACAGGTTGAGAAAGGGAAGTCGATCGTGATGCTTATACAGAACGAGAAAGTGAATCCTTCTGCTGAAAATAGGGTCAAAGATGTGCAAGACATCAAGGAAGCTGTCAAAGCTAAGCTACAGGTTACAGGGTTGAATAACAAGGTTGCTGTTGGTAAAAGGAAGCGGAAGAAGTCTTTCGCAGTTGGGTATGATGTGAACTCGGGGTCGAGTTCTTTTGAAGTGGAAGAGACTGATGCAGGAGGAGGATCGCTCCCAGGCGTCCGCTTGGATCAACCTATGGCGTGCGCCTCAATTGTAGGGGATGGGGAGGAAGTTCCTGGGCTTGAAGCGAGCGCCTCAACCTTCTGTGTGCGGGCGCCTCAAACCAAGGCAACACAGGGTGATGATTCGGCCTCCCAGGCGGGCGCCTGGCCCTAACCCAGGCGGGCGCCTCACGTCGACCATGAGATTCGTATTTACGTGTTTTGCTTTTATTTACTGAGTTTTATGAACAATAAGTTGAGGGTATTTTGGTCTTTCGATTTGTCATTTATTCTTAAGGTTTTAGGGAGTATTTAAACAACTTTGGGAACATGTTTTATTCAGTTTTGATCAATTAAATTTCGAAGAGTTTTTCTCTTTATTCCTGGTGGATTCCAGATTACTGCTGGTGGATTCCAGTATTGTGTTTGAGGATCCTTCGCTTGAAGGGTTCTTGTGATTAGTGCGCTAATCACGAAACTTATCGGCTTCCGTGCTGCGTCATGGCCTGCTGGCTAGAGCTCATGGCTTTCAATCTGGAGGTCATGGGTTCGATCCTCACAGAAGTTAGAGTGAAGACTTTCTCTCTCTAGGATTTATCTCTTAGGCGCTTCTGTGCGTGTATGTGTGTGTGTGTGAGTAGTGGAAAAAAAATGAAAGAATTCTCAAGGAGAACGGTTCAAAAGATAGAGAAAAAATTTCACAATAATTAAATCGCTCTCTCAATAATTAAATCGCCATATTAGTAGAGTATATTATAAAATCATGTTGAATTTGAATTTTAAGGAATATAAAAGGGCTAGTTTCTTACCATTCTAAGGGCTCGTCTGGTACACAGATTTATAAACGGAGATTTTTTAAAATGGAGTTTTTTTTTGCCGCTATAATTTTGAGCGGTCAAAATATCCCCAACTTTTTGAAATTCAACCGTCTAAAACTCTTGATTAACACGCTTAATAAAAAAAAGCTGAGTTTTTTTTATCTCCGTTTTAACAAAAACGCTCGACAAGACGGGGCCTAATAAATAAATTACCAACATTAATAAAGTGCTCAACTCACGCATGCATAATTAATTTAATTCGATAAAATTAAATATAAGAGTAGGTCTTGTGAAAAATTAGTTTTTTTCAAAATGTTATGAAAAAATTAGTTTTTAGCATTGTCCATCCATTTTATTAGTTAGGCTTAGTGTTTAAAAACTAGTTTTTTTTATGTTATGAAAAAACTAGTTTTTTACAAGAATTCGGCTAAATATAAATATGAATATAACTCAATCTCAATTGTATATTTTTTTTTTAATTTTTTTTTTTTTTGTAAATAAAATGGAAAAGCTTTATCGGGGTTACATTTGGTGGAACCCTATTCTCTCTCTCTCTCTCTCTCTCTCTCTTTCTCTCTCTGAGATTTTTTTTTTTTTTTAATTTCTTGATCACTTTTTCCAACTTTTGGTGTGTTTACAAACTTTGATAAAAAAAAAAAAAAAAAAAAAAAAAAAAAAGGGAGCCTGATGTTTATTCAGGAGATCTAGAAAGTGGTCCAAAATTTGCTTTTGCCAGGAACCTCTATGTGCATGTTATGTCCATTTTATCTTTGACCCTTATTCACTCTCAAACCATATTCTCCCGTTATCCAACCATCACTCATATTTAGGGTTAATTTCACTGCCTGAAGTTTGGGTAAGTCTCAATATTCCCCTTGAAGTTTCAATTCGTCTATATAATACCAAAAAAATATGTTCTTTGGGACGAATTCAAACCTCAAGGGAGACACTGAGACCTGTCTAAATCTCAGGGTGGACAGCGATATCAACTCCTTAAATTATACTCCCTCTGTCTCAAAATGTTTGTTTCATTTGACTTTTTTGTTGAACTTTGACCACAAATATATGACAATTTAATTCTGTTCATGAAATTCTAAAAATTCCTATTGATTCACCATTAATAATATTATCAACAACAACTTTTAGAATTTCATAAACATGATTAATCTCTCAAAAATTTGTGGTCAAAGTTCAACAAAAAAATCAATTTGAACAAACATTTTGTGACGGAGGGAGTATAAAAGTGTATCTCCGGAAAAAAAAGTTCTTTTATCCTTTTCAATAATAGAAATTTAACGGAATTTAATCAACCATCAATTAGATTCATTCTTTCACTAACCAATCGTTACTTAAAATTGATGGAATTATATTTTTAGTGGGTTATCAATAACAAATTTTATTGAGATTTGTTTTTCTAAATATATTTTCAAAATTCAATTAAATTGTCTACTATATTATTGAAAAGGGAAATTGGGACATAAAACCTTGCTCTATCTTTAGGTCAAAGAGAGTTAGGAAAAAGACTAGCTAGGGTGGTCCACTCTTTTATTTTTGTAACAAAAGAGATTCCCTACTTTACCCTATCTCTCAAACCCTAGTTACATACCATCAAAACAAGAAGCCTTTTTTTTTTTTTTTTTTTTTCAGACACATTAAAATTAAAATTCTGGAAAAATAAAGAATTGGTGTCCTTTGTCTGCTCTTCTGGAGTCCATACACACGGGTCAAACCAGTGGATGAAGGCCGCCTACTAAAGTGTCAAACCCGTGGATGAAGATGGCCACTTCGGATTTAACTAGGATCATTAAAAAAAAAAAAAAAAAAAAAGGAACCCTCATCTTTAAGATTCGGTACTCCCCCACCATTATTCCCCCACATTCAAAATATGAGTTGAACATTGAACATAATAAAATTGATGGACGAATCCTAATGTGCCAAGTCCCTATTGATGAAGACCCAAAGGCTCATCAAGACATCAAGACATAAGGCCTACCAAGTTATCCAAACTATACTGACCATCAAGAATACCAGTCGACCAAGCTTATTGTCCGATCATACTTGGTATTAGAATCAAGGAGGTTAGACGAAGTCAATCAAAACATGGAAGAGAAGAATTGGATTGAATTGAATGACTCGATTGATTATGATGCTAGAGATACATATTTATAGAGTTAGAGACCCAAAAACCCATAGTTCAAATAAATAAGCCATTTTAACCCATTTGAGATTGAAATCCCACTAAAACCCACACATCACGGACACAAACGGTTTGTTAACACCGCCGTTACCGCACATTCCAAAAAAAAAGATTTTTTTTTTCAAAAACTCTCTCGCATCTCCTCTCTCGCTCCATTGACGGCAAGAATTCGCTGGTTGGATTCTCGATCGGGCTTCTGATCGCTTCCGTTCATGGAGTTTTCAGAGATAAAGAAGGGCTGTTTCTCGTCAAAGATCGGATTCATCGGAAACTTTTAGGTATCAGACTGTTTTTTTTTTTTAATTGATGTGCATGTAACTCGATTTTTAATCGTCTCTCAAACCAAATTAAACCCTAATCAACGCAATTGAAACCCTAATCGATGCAATTGAAGCTCTGATTCGGGTCTATTTGAAAGAGCATTGTCAGCCACCATTGAAGCTCTGGTCAATCAAAAAATTATAGGTATGAGATCTATTTTTTTCTTATTTTTTTTTTGTATGACTCTCGTTTTTTCATCTTTTCATGAATTAACAACAGATTTTGTTGTTGTTATAGTATTTTAGTTGAATTTGTTTACTTCAAAAACATGTATAAGACGTTAAATTAATTTTTAAATTATTTGTTGAATCTTTTGGGGTTTATCAATGTTGTAAAGGCCTTTGTTACATGTCTTTTACCCCTTGTTATAGGGCTGTTCAAGTTGGATTTTGTCAAATGAATTGGTTGTTTGAATTTTGGGGTTTGTTAATGTTGTAAGGCACTTTAGCAGGTCTTTTACCCCTTGGCATAGACCTATTGAAAAGACCTTTTGTCATATGAACTGGTTGTTTAAATGTTTGAGGTTTGCCAATGTTATAAAGACATTTTTACAGGTCTTTTACTACTTGGTATAGGACATGTTCAAGTGAGATTTTGTCATAATAATTGTTATTTTTAATTTTGGGGATTTGTCTATGTTGTAAAAGTAATTTTACAGGTGTTTTACCCCTTGATATAGGACATGTTCATGTGAGATTTTGTAATATGAACTATTTGTTTGAATTTTTGGGGTTTGTCAATGTGGTAAAGGCCATTTTACAGGTCTTTAACCTCTTGGTATGGTGCTTCTTCAAGTGAGATTTTTAATATGAAATGTTTGTTTGAATTTCTAGGGGTTGTAAATATCTTTTACCCTTTGGTATAGGACTTGTTCAAGTTAGAATTTTTAATATTATGAACTGGTTCTTTAATTTTTGGGGTTTATCAATGTTGTAAATGCACTTTTACATGTCTTTTACCCCTTGGTATATGACATGTTTAAGTGAGGTTTTGTCATATGAACTATTTATTTGAATTTTAGATGTTTGTGAATGTGGTAAGGGACTGATTAAAGGTCTTTTATCCCTTGGTATAAGACCTGTTCAAGTGGTCTTTTGTTATAAGAACTATTTATTTGATGTTTTGGTGTTTGTCAATGTGGTAAATGATCTATTACAGGTCTTTTACCCCTTGGTATAGGATCTGTTCAATTGACTTTTTGTCATTTGAACTAGTTGTTTGAATTTTTGGTGTTTGTCAATGTGTTAAAGGACTTATTATAGTTCTTTAATCCATTGGTATTGAACAACATTTTGTTATACGACTTACTTTTTGTCTAGGTATTATGGTGATTTAGAGAAAGGAAACAAATTAAAGAGATGATATTCAAAATGTGGAATAATTGTTCTAATGAAAGCGGAAGAGATGTTTGATAAAGCAACAGTGAGCAAGACATATGAAGATGAAGCCGTATCGTTATTTTGGGCAAAGATGATTCATGACATATGAGAAAGTCCAAATTGTGCTTATCGTTAATCAGTTAACATTTTAGTTTTTTGGATTGATTTGGAAAATTATTGTTGATGTTAAAACATTGTACTTAGAATATTTGTTAAATGTTAAATTGTTAAACAATGCACTAGTTGTTGAATGGTTAACCTATTTTTGTTTTACTTGCAATTACAAGGTCTTCTAAAGTTTTAATTTATTTTATGTGTTTGTGGTTGTGGTGAAAGACTAATAACATGTTTTTACCTCTTGGTATAAGACTTGTTCTATATGTTGTATTATTTTTTTGTTTGAGAATATGTTAAATGGCCTATTTTTAGGTCTTATAACCTACGAGAATATTGGTATAGGACATGTATCATCAGTTAAACTTGTGTCCTATATCAAATGATATAGGATCTGTACCAATCCTTTAAAACATGTATCATAATTTTAAATTGAGGTCTTATATCAAATGATATAGGACTGTATCAAATGCATAGGACCTGTATCAATCCTTTAAAACATGTATAAAATTTATTTTATAGCTTTGTTTAACACAAACATCAATGGGCTGTATAAATGGCATAAGACCAATAATAACGGGTCATTTACCCCTTGTTATAAGACTGTAATAGATTCTTTGACAAATGATATATGATATGTATAGGACACGACAACATCATATACAAAGCTATAAGCCCTTTAATTGGTCCTATAGCAATTGGTATAGGACACAGCAACATTATATACTGAAAGCTATAAGCCTTTTAATTGTTCCTATAGCAATGGGTATAGGATCATCAACATCATATACAAAACTATAAGCCCTTTAATTGGTCTATAGCAATTGGTATAGGACACACAACATCATTTACAAAGCAATAAGAACTTTGAATGGTCCTATAGCAACTGATATAGGACCTGGCAACATCATATATAAAGTTATAACCCCTTTAATTGGTCCTATAGCAATTGTTATAGGATCTGTCAATATCATATACAAAGATATAAGACCTTTGAATGGTCCTATAGCAATTGGTATAAGACTGTCAATATCATATACTGAAAGCAATAAGACATTTGAATGGTCCTATAGCAATTGGTATATGAGCTGCCAACATCATATACAAAGCAATAAGAACTTTGAATGGTCCTATAGCAAGCGATATAGGACACAGCAACATCATATACAAGCTATAACCCTTTTAATTGGTCCTATAGCAATTGTTATAGGATCTGTCAATATCATATACAAAGCTATAACAATAAAATGTTAAAACACTAATAAGAGGTCTTATATTAACAGGTATTTGACCTATTATTAGTCATACACAAATTGTAAGAATAATAACACCTAGTCTTATAGTATTATTCGTAATGAAGTTTTAGCAATTGAAAAGGAAGAAATGCATATTAAAAACTTAATTAATATGTCACTTTTAAATATGAAAGATCTTTGATCAGAACGGAGATCTGTTATCACATTTTAGCCTTAGCCGCAAGAAAGTTTATCACTTAGTTTGTACTACCTCCGTCCCAAAATAAATGAATGACCAATTATTGGTCATTCATTTTGGGAACGGAGGAAGTAGCAATCACAAGAATGAAACAGGGTTGGAATGAAGCTTGGGGGACACTTACGTCGTCTTCAACTTATTCTCCGTCTTCCAAGCACAACCTTCAACCCACCACAACTACCGCCATCAATGTCACTGTTTCTTTCCCTTTCTCTAAATCTCACTGTCGCCTCTCTCTTCCGCCCCAACCTCGGCTCCCCCTTCCCTCTTCCTCCACCTGCAGTCCCTCCGAAGCACAACTCCATTGGGGTTTAAAAAGTCAAATGGCATCCATTCAAGTCCTAACCCAAATTCTCCAACCTCTTCATCTCTTGGTTCGACTGGAATCAATTTGGGGTTTCAAGACTGGGTTTGATTTTGACTTTGGGAACTCACCTAGGCGTTTGATTTTGAAATCAATTTTGGGTTTGATTTTGGAAGAAGAGTATCATGTTGATTTTGGAAGAAGAGTATCATGTTGTCGTTGCTATCCAATTTGGAGAAAAAAACAATTAAATTATATTTTATTAAAACTTATCCCACGGAAGTTAACGGCAAGAAAACTTCATTTTGGCCGTTCATGATATAATGGGGTTTAAAGGGATTTTAATTTGGAATAACAAAGGAGTCAGTCTTTTTTTATTTGGACTGGGTTTTGATGGAATAAGATCTGGACTTTGTGGTTAAAAAGGAATTTTTCCATATTTATAGGGTTACAATGAGAAATCTCCTAGAAGGAGAAGGATTCTAATTTAATACAAGAATTGATCTCCTAGAAGGAGAAGGATTTTAAGAATTGTGTTTCCTAATCTAATACAAATATTTTGTTTCCTAATCTAATATATAACAATATATACTTTAAATATAATATAATATAATGATATTATATTATATTCCTAATATGCTCCCGCAAGATGGACGATCTTTGAATAAGTTCAATCTTGGAGAGTGATGAGATGAACCGGGTTTGATGATGAGTTGAAGATGTGTTCCCGGATGCGTGTGTCGTTTCTGAAGAGATGTGGTTCCTCGCATGTCGGAGATGATGGGGTTGAGGAGAGGGGTTTCGAGTTTACGTATGACGGCCGAGAAAAGATTCGGGCTTACGTATGATGGCCGAAAAAGGTTCGGGCTTACGTATGATGGCCGAAAAGGTTCGGGCTTACGTATGATGGCCGAAAAAGGTTCGGGCTTACGAAGGGGAGAAATAATACTCAACGTTAAATTGAGATAAAAAAGGAATTATGAGGGGAAAAAACTCAACGTTAAATTGAGATAAGAGAAAAATTGAAGAAGAATGTTTGAATAAGGAGGGTTATTCCGAGGGTTTTGGTGATGGCGGAAGCAAGGATTTGGCTGTGAGGGTTTGAGCCGACGGTGGTGAGGGTTTTGATAGTTGGTGGTGAAGTGAAGATTTTTGGTGGAAGAGGTTGATTTATAAGGTGAGGCGGCAACGAGTGGGAGGGTATAAAGAATAGGGTTTCGGCTATGGTGTTTTAAGCCGAGGGTGGTGGTGGAAGGTAGGTGGTATTTGGTGGCGAATGGAATGGTGATGAGGGAGTTATTGGCGGCAGACAGAGGGTTTTTGCCACAGGTTGAGGGGGTTTAGGAGGAGAAGGGTGTTGCCATGAGTTGTGGTGGTGAAAAGAAACGAAGATGGGTGGGTTTCGGCTAGGGATTTGCCAAGGCTTGGTTGTTGAAGAAGGTGGATTTGGTTGTGAGGGTTTGGGTGGGGAGAGGGTTTTAGCAGTAATGGGTTTGCCTAATAGTTTAGAATTAAGGAGGGTTTTGGCAGTAATGAGTTTGCCTTGGTGTAGTAGAGGTGTTTGGTTGAAGGGTGTGTTTCCGTGAGATGTGGTGGAGGGCGGAAGCAATAGTGGTGAGGCGAAAGCAATAGTGGTGAGTGGGTGGGGCGGCTTTGGGTTTTGCCGCTAGGGTTTCGCGAAGAAGTTCTTCTATGGATCTTAATGCTCTAATACCATATTAGAATAAAGAGAATTAGACGAAGTCAATCAAAACATGAAAGAGAAGAATTGAATTGAATGACTCGATTGATTATGATGCTAGAGATACATATTTATAGGGTTACAATGAGGAATCTCCTAGAAGGAGAAGGATTCTAATTTAATACAAGAATTGATCTCCTAGAAGGAGAAGGATTCTAAGAATTGTGTTTCCTAATCTAATACAAATATTTTGTTTCCTAATCTAATATATAACAATATATACTTTAAATATAATATAATATAATATAATGATATTATATTATATTTCTAATAACTTGGTCCCTACCTAACTTCGTACGACATACGGTACGCTCCTTATACGATCTCTGCCTAGTCTAGGCCCGAAGTCAGGTCGACCTCGATCATTCCGGCAACTTCGACCAAACAACACGGTGCGTACACCTACGTCGTCATTTCGTAACCGTCTTCTATAATCTCGAAGACCGTTACGCCTCCATTATCTCCGTGATCTAATGAATTCGTAAACATCTTATATCACCACTATATATATATATATATATATATATATATATATATATATATATATATATATATATATATATATATATATATATATATATTTGACCACATCATACGTGAAAATGTAATGTCACTTGAGCTATTTTGAGATTAAGCAACGTAAATATTGTTCAATACATATACATAACTCAATATCTCATCATCACATAGGAGGATATTAGACGGATATCATCCGGCAATTCGTTTGTTCGTGTTTTCAGTTCTTAGTTGCTGAATATCAACATATTGCTGTACTAATACTGATTCGGATCGATTTTTGCATCATCATTATATATATCAGATCACATACTACGTCAAAAGTTAATGCCACTTGAGCTATTTTGAGATTAAGCAACGTCAATATTGTTCAATACATATACATAACCCTATATCTCATCATTACATCGTAGGGTAATAGACAGATACCATCCCGACAATTCGTTTGTTCGTGGTTTCAGATATTAGTTAATGGAGATCAACCTATTGCTATATTAAAACTGATCCGGATCGATTTTTGTATCATTACGGGGTTAAATTTAATACTCATCTTTAAGTTTAGATCAAATATTAATGTTCATATTCTCGAGTTATAATCGAGAAAAAAAAATAGAAAAAATATGAACACTAGCATTTGACCAAAAACAAATTTAACCCTGCAAAATACACAACACAACACGTAGTAAAAGGGAGCCTAGTGTGTGTGTAATGTGAATGGGAAAAGCCCCACTCTAATGACTATGTCTATGCAGGTGATCCTAAGTACATCTGCATCAGTCCTACTTGATGCACGCTTGCTCAATTAAAGTTGTTATGGTAATATAATAATGGGAGTATTCATCTAGCTTGCACATGCCCCCTAGCCTCTAGGTCTAAACTACAACTTAGTTTATACCTTCCTAACCATTTTTCTAACTTATTTTCTTAGTGCCCGTTTGATAGCCCGTTTTAGCATTAGATGAGATTAATAATTTCAAAATTGAGTGTTTAATAGAAAAAAATGTAACGATATAAATTATCCTCTTCATCGGGATTAACTTCTTATCCCCTCTTTATTTATTCCAATGGAAGGGTGGTATTATTAATGAGGGTATTAGAACATGATGGATAAAAATATTTTTGACGAAATTATTCCCAATATATATATGTTAACTATTAAATGACTTGACCTTCCATATTTAATTCTCTCTATACAAAATGTTAACAGGTTATCAATTTAGAAAAAAAAAGTGTTAATTTTCTTTAATTGTGCCCTTGATTGTCTCTTTATAATTGTACGGATAATTTTGTCTTTAAAATAACATTGTCTTGTTTTATGTGATTTCTACTAAACAAAAGTTTATATTTTCAATCAGGATTATTAGGAAGCCTCATTATTTATCCTAGGATTAACAATCCTCTCACTATTAATACAGACTAATTTCACTCGGCTACCAAACGAGCCCTTAGATCCTTAGATCATAGGATAAAATTTAATTATAAAAGTGAATCTAAATAATTATAATAATTTTATTTAAAAAAATATAAACATATTACCAAAAACTGCTGTAATAAGTAGATATACTTTCATAATCAAGTCTTATCATTTATGTCTAAAAGCACATTTAAGAAAAACCCAAGTCATAAGAGTAGGTCTAGGGAGAAAGTTTCTCCATGAGTTATATAGAAAGTAGTATTAATTTTTGGGACGAAAGTAATATTCTTTTTGGCAATTAGGGTTTTTTTTTTTTTTTTTTTTGTTATGGCTAAATTGGCTATGAGAAGTACTTGTCCATATTTTTAATTAACTACTCCTTCTGTCTTTAAATCAATGTCCATTTTCAATTTTTCAAGAAATTTTTGCCTCAAAGAATTTTTTTTTTCAAAAGAAAATAAAATGCTTTTTTTTTTCCCTAATTTGCTTTTTTATCAAAAATTCACTAATGATGATATACTAGCAAAACTAAAAGCTTATAAATTGAATAACAAGAATATTTATACACGTTTGTCATTAAATATTATAAAAAGTAAACATTTTCATAACACAATATTTTGGGGGAAACTAGTTTCTTCCTAAGTTATAAAAAGTCCAGTTTTTTCAAACTGTTCCTATATTCGTTAAATACTTGCAAGTTGAAAAAAATTGGACTTTTTATAATTTATGAAAAAACTGATTTCTCCCAAAACTTACTCTTTTCATAATGTCTCTTTAAGTAAAAACTAAACATTCACTTAGGAACAAGGAAGTAAAAGCAATTATTTTCAAATTTTAATTGATGGTTACAGAGTTGTAGCATATCAGTTCCAAATGACTGCAAAATTGTAGCACAATTGACACTAAAGCAGTTCCAGATCCATATGAAACCATATGGTTTACTCCCTCTGTCTCAGATCATGGGTTTATGGGGTGAATTTCACGCTTCTTAAGAATTTTTTTAAAAAATGAATAAAAGTTAAATGTGGGATAGGGAATAATAGTTAAATGTGTGGTAGGGAATAAGAGAGAGAATGTAAAAATTAAATATGTGGTAGGGAATAGGAGAGAGAATGTAAAAGTTAAAAATATTTAATAGAAGAGAGAATGAGTGAAAGGAATAGTAGTTAAATGTGTGGTAGGGAATAGGAGAAAGAATGTATAAGGTATAATGAATGGTTTTTTTGTAAATATATAGAGTTGATAAGTGTATAAATATATTCAAAAACTTGTCATTTATAAAAATGAACTCTTGGTCTGAAACAGACCAAAAGAGAAAGATGAACCCTTAGTCTAGTCTGAGACGGAGGGAGTATAATTTGTAAGTAGTGTTTCGTGGGACACATAACTGCAAATTTAATCCTAACCGCAAGATAAAAAAATTCAGATTCATGAGAAACTGAGCACCGCTCGTAAGAACGCACCAGCGTTAAGCGTAAGCTAATAGAAATCGTGCTCTATCCATATACGAAGTCGTTTGTTAATGGAGGGTTGTTTAAGGACAATAAGGTAGTTGAACAATGCACAGTGGTTGAAAACTCCTATGATTGTAGTTTACCAAAGACTGGATACAAGGAGGAGTGAACCTCATGTTACACGTGGCCTGATTTGATGTTACTCGTAGGAAAGCTTTCGTTAATCTACCTGTAACGGAATCATTTCCCCAGAAGCATATTTACTGCAAAATTTACATCACATCATTCTAAATTAAATAATTAAAAAAAAAAAAAAAACCCTAATTCTATAGTACGGTACCACAAAAACAATGTAAGAACATGAACAAGAAAGTACCTCGTTGAAAGATGATGGATTTACAATGCTGCCATTGAAGCTTATTTGTTTGAAATTATATGGCTGAAATAACCCTGTAATTACAGAAGAAATTATGTATGCATGGCTCCTCATACGCCATCCACGGAGGCCATGGAAGAATCAATGGGCTCTGCAAATGGCATACAGGGAGCCAGGCATATGCATACAACATACACACAAAGATATATTCATATACATATATATCAACTGAACATCAAGAGAGAGAGAGGGGGGGGGAGAGTATATATATACATGTAATGGTTAAGGATATCTATATTCATATCTATGATGGCATTGAAGAAGATGGAATTTGAACAAAAACCCGTATCCAAGATTCATTTAAAAGGAGATAAAAGGGATTGGGGGAGAAAATGGGACAGTGATGGAGTGTGTGTGTGTGTGTATATATATATATATATATATATATATATAGAGAGAGAGAGAGAGAGTGAGAGAAAGATTTGGGAAGATCAAGTTGAGGGTGTGGGTCAAAATCACAAGGGGAAATTGGAATTCAAACAAGTCCCCACTGCAAAAGGGTGTTTGATATCTTTAGGAAGAAAAAAAACACACACACACACACAGAGAGAAGGATTTGAATAGCCAAGAAACAAGGTTGGCTTGTGGGGAATTCATGTTTGGAGAGAGAAAAGAGGAGGTTGTGGGGTTGAAGTTTCATTCAAGCTTCTCTCCTCCTCATCTTTGTCCACTAAATATAGACACAAATCGAAGGAACTGTGTGAGTGTTTTAACTTCAACTGTGTGAGAGAGAAAGAAAGAGAGAGAGAGAGAGAGAGAGAGAGAGAGAGAGATGAGACCACGCAATTTCCTAAGCTTCAGAGCTCTCATGGAGGTGGGTGTGGTTTTGATGAAATGTACCTTTTTCTGGGTCGTAAAGCAAAGGTTGCTTTTCCTATTCTGAACTCTCCTTTGTCTCCGAGCGTTTGGAACACTTATGATTCTCTCCTCCTCTTCTCTCTCCAAATTGATTCCTTCTTCTTATAAATTTAAATACTCCCTCCGCCCCATTAGTATTAGCACAAACACTGTTTGCGCGGGAATTAAGGAATATGATATTTTAATAAAATGTTGTGAGTGTAAAAGAATGAGTGGAGAGAGAATGAGTGGAGGGTGTAATAAATTATAATGGTGTTGTGAGTATTAAAATAATGTAGGAGAAAGAATGAGTGGGGTTGGGTGAATATTTTATTAATATAAAGTTTCTTTTTTGGGAGTGTGCGGATATTAGCGGGACGCCCAAAAAAGAAAGTGTGCTAATATTAGGGGGACGGAGGGAGTATATTCTAAAGTTCATAGACACATTTATGCTATAATAAGATTAAATATTATTCTCTTCATTATTATATATACATATATTCAAATTTGATTTTTTTCCTTAAATAATGAAGATTCTATTTTAAATTTTAACCAATATTCCCTTCAAAATTAATATAGTATCTTGATTATTTTTTATATAATTTGGTTAAACTTTGATAAAAAAAAAATTATAAAAATTGAATTATCTTCATGTTATTCTTAAAGTGATTATGCATGCATCAATCGAATTAGGGGTGCAAGTGGTTCGGTACAAACCGCGGTTCGAAATCGAATCAAATCAAATCATGCGATTTATTTCGATTTCCAAAAATTGTCAATTCGCGTGTTTCGGTTTGGTCAGCGGTCTGGACCCCCAAATCACGGTTCGAGACCGCGAGATCGGACCACCAAACCAAACCATCAAACTGTTCATTAACCGTAGATATTCATATATTTTTTCTACACCTCACATTTAGATTTGAGAACCCATAATTATATTTATGAGTTTTAGCCCATAACCCTTTTTTATTTTGATTAATCTTACTGTAATAATTTCAATTCACTTTTTAGCAAATACCATTATAAGTATTCAAATTGCCTGTTGTTATTATAACATTGAAGCACAATTTTCATTTAAATTTTGAATCTCTTCTGTATGATATGTCTAGAAAATACAAACAAACATGAGGATAAATATTTTTTCAAACTACTTATTCCCTCAATTTCAAAATTAATGTCCAAAAACTATATAAATTAATTAATATCAAATTTAATTTTTTTGGATATTTATTCTGATGAGATGGAGAAATAATCCTACTTTATTTTTTGTAATTATGCAATTAAAGTTAAAAATGAATTTGGTGACATTATAGGTGGGGTGATTGCCTCTTCTTTTCTCTGCCTCCTGGGATTCGTAACAAAAGAGAGTACCGCGCCAAGGAAAAATATACTCCCTCCGTCTCACCTCAATTAAGAAAACTTTTCATTTTGGACGTCCCACTTCACTTAAAAATTTTCAAAATGAAAACCTTAAATCACTATTCTCTCCACTCATTCTCTCTCCTACATTATTTTAATACTCACAACACCATTATAATTACTATTCCCTCCACTCATTCTCTCTCATATTTAATTTTTCATACTCACAACACTTTTTCCACTCATTCTCTCTCCTAATACTATAATAATATTCCTTAATTTTCGTGCCATTTCAAAATTTCCTAAGTGAGCGAGGGCGGAGGGAATATACTACTAGTACTCTTCATGCGTGTGAGAATACCGTTTCTACTTTTTTTTATTGTTAATTTAAATAAACTTTGGCTAAAAGATTTGTGCCCAAGTGACATATTCAGCTCGTTTAAATCTCTCAATTGTAGAGATCTTGAGTTTAATATTTCTGCTGGCTAGAAAGGAATTTGAGTGGTTAGAAATTTACAAAAAAAACTTAAATAAATTTTGAACAATAATTTTAAATTAATTTAATTATTAATTATTCTAATAAAAATATAAAAAAATATTATTGATATAATTTATATCGTATATCAATAATAAATTTTAGACTTTCATTAAGTAATTAAATAACCCAAAACTATTATTTAAAGTTCATTCGAATTAATAATTAAAAGCATGAAAAAATCATAATGGAAGGAGTATTAAGATTTAGATGATATGTGCATCACAATTTATACAACAACAAAAAAAAAAAAAAAAATTCCACCCATCGGTTTTGAAAAACAATAATAAATTTAATAATTTTGTTGTATAACTTTTTTTTTGAAAATATTAATGATCAAATTTCAATCAAATACGGTGGAAACATATCAAAAGTGTTTTTACATACCGCTGAAAATTTTTATGTGTTAAGCGCTATTTATTTTTGTTGTCTAGTTTTCATTTCGCTGAATTGTTGTATTTTACTTTTGCATTTTTTTTTTTAAAGACAATTGATTTGTGTTCTTGTTATTAATGGTTGCCGTCTCAATTGTGAAGAGTTAATGAACGCAAATTTTTTTCTTAAACTAATAATGAACGCAAGCAATGAAACAGTATCTTCTTCTTTTTTTTGCTCATATCATTAACTAATATATAGATATCTCTTAGAAAATTGGACTCATAAATTTCTTTTGGAATAAATTAATTACTCTCAATTTACTAATTAAATTGAAACGCTCGAAAAAATCTTATACAGTAGTTTAATGATACAACATCATTGAAACCACATGCAGTATTATAAACTCATGCCCCCCCCCCCGGCCCCCACCATCACTAGTCCATGCCCCCTGCCCACCACCAGTCGACCGCTGCTTACATCGCCGCCGACTGCAATATTATATGAGTAGGTCTGTTAAGAAACGCGTTTCTCCATAACTATGGAGAAACGTGTTTTTAATAGCCAGAAGCTTTGCATTTGATATCCAGAAAAAAAAAAACTCAAGGCCAAGACCAAAGCTTCTGGATATCCAGAAACTTTGGGTTTGATATCCAGAAACTGTTAGGTGCATATCCAGAAGTATGTGAAATGTATATCCAGAAACTGTTAGGTGCATATCCAGAAACTGTTAGGTGCATATCTAGAAATGTGTTAGGGCATATCCAGAAATTGCTATTGAAGGTTTCTGGATATCCAGAAACCTTCAAATGTATATCCAGAAACCATCAAATGAATATCCAGAAATATTTTGAAGGTTTCTGGATATTAATTTGAAGGTTTCTGGATATCACTTTCATAAGGTTCTGGATATCCAGTTCATTGTCGCGCGACAAGTCGGAACCCGTTTCTCCATAACTTATGGAGAAACGCGTTTCTCCCTAGATTTTGGCATATTATATTCAATTATTCAATAGATTATAGAAATAATACACATGTGAGAGGAACTTTTTGGGAATTATGATACCTTTTTAGAACTTTCCGATCATTCTCCCTATCTCTTATGTGCTTTCTTGCCTCTCAAAAAAAACAATAATAAAAAAAGAAGATAATCTCATCCTCATCTCTATTTTTTCATAGAGATATTGGTAAAACCAAAAGTTAATGCACCTCTAGTAAAATATGGACAAATAAAGTAGCTTATAAAATTTAGAATGTCAAAGGCATTGTATATATAATTATAACCCATAATTAAAATAAAAGGAAAAGGGGAAAACCCCCATTATTTATCTTCTTTTTCTTTAGCTCCATCACTTAAGAAAAAAAAAAAAAAAAAAGGTTATATTGCAGATACAATCGTTATACAGTGACGAAAAAAAAATTAATATTAATATTAAAATTGAAATTGAAATCGATCGATGTGTATGTGTGTTCCTTAACATTGTTACAACATAGAAATGTTTTTCTAGTTTTGATGACTCTTTTTATTTTTTTTATATGCTAAAGTGATACAAAAATCTGAACTCATGTAGGTAAAGTGTCTAGATTGCTTAATAATAAGAGCAGAAGAAGGTATTGTCCGACTAGATCCGGTGTCTCTTTTTATACGAGAGGTCAAATGTTACATTCTCATTCGAGATGTCATGGGTTCGAGCCCCAACTACTGTGATTTCTTGTATTTTGAAGTGTACTCTCTTGTAATATATTAAATTTATTCATTTAATAAAAAATCCAATTTTAAAAAAATAATTATAAATAAGCATATAATGAGACTTAGAATATTAATTTTAAATTCCATATATTACAAGAATAATTAATTACTATTATTTCCATTTTTGAATGACGTCCTTTTTCTATTTAAAAAAGATTATGAAAATGTTGATTTTGTAAGAAAGTTTTATAACAAAGATGTATGAATTCTGTTACGTACTATCCAATTCGTAAACCTTAAAATATTGCAAGAAAATTGATAATTTAAAAGATAAATTGTTCATTTTGATGAAAAGAAATTAAAAAAAGAATTGAGAAAATCTATTGTAATCACTTTTATTGAGAAAATCCATTTTTAAATGACTTCCTTTTTCTATTTAAAAAAGATTATGAAAGTCTTTATAACTTGTAACTTCCCATAAGTTATTTTTGAAGCGTTTGATTTCACTTAAGGTAAAATAAGTCATAACTAATGTACAAGTCACTTAAAGCACGTACAAGGTCATAAGTTGTAAGTACTAAGCCTAGTACTTAATTCTACTTTTCAAAAATATGTAAATTCTATTATTTATTGAAATTTTATATATATTCCAATATTACCCTTATTAATAATAGAAATAAAAACAAAAAAGTAATAATTATAAAAATAATAATGAATAATTATTATTATAATTTTTTTAATAATAATAATAAAAATAAATAATAATAATAATAATAAATAAATAAATAAAATAATAATTAAAATAATAAAATAATAATAATAATAATATTAATAATAATAAAAAAATAATAAAATAAATAATAATAAAATAATAATAATAAAATAATAATAATAATAATAGTAATAATAATAAAATAATAAAAATAATAATAATTATTATTATTATTATTATCATTATTATTATTAGTTTAGTCTTTATAATTTCATTCAACACTTTTTCGCTTATTAATCAAACAGTATACTTACTTATGACAGTTCATCAACACTTCAAAAAATTAAATCAAACGGCATCATTCATCAGCTCATCAATCATAAGTTATCATTCATAAGTTATCAGTAATAAGTCATAAGTCATCAGCACATATCAATAAGCTAAATCAAATGGGCCCATAATCTTGGCTCAAAATACGAGTCGAGATTGAGAACAATAATGAAACATTCTATATATTCATATCTAGAAACATACTGTTTGTTTCATTGCGCCAGGACAATATTTTTTATTTTATTTTTTTAATAATAAATAAAATACTACTAGAGTTGCATCAATTGGCATATAAATAGACTATTACATGTCTATTTAACATGATTCAAACTTTAAACCTCTACTATAAAAGCTAATACCGGATACCATTAAAACTAAAGTTTTTTTTAGTGTGTCACAACCATGCACTCCCTCTATTGCCAAACTTTTTAAAGACAATTAATTAACAATACAATTATTATGGGAGGTGCTAAAAATGAAAAATGATAACACACAAAGATGTACTAAGGTCTAAGGTTCATGCATGCCATTGAACATATACAATGTACTTTTTGTAGAAAAAATGCTCACAAATTAAAACATGTTAGCTGCTGGACTAGACTAGACACCCAAATAAGCAGTAACTTTTGTTTTTTTTTTTTTTGTGTTTTCTTTGAAAGAAGCAGTAACTTTTGTTAAAATAGTAAAACTGAAATAATTTAAAACCCACATGCAAGTGTTTATGCATGGCGAGGTAGTACACTTATGAGACAATAGTATCAGATGTACTCACCCTATCCAAAATATATTTCGCAGTTAATTTGTCAATGTTTTTATAAAATGCATTTTATTAGTTTGTAAATGATAAAATTGCACTAAGTCACTTTCGTTTATTTATTGGAAACATAATATTTATTTTAGAACGAACCAAAATGGAAATTGCGACATTTATTCCGGGAAATAGGGAGTATAACTTAAATCGTTAAGTGCTAATTATGTAGTTCATCAATCCCCAAAAGTTTGTCTCACTTTGAATTTAATGATCAACTCAATCAAATTTTGATCATAATTTTATAAAAACTTAATTATCCTTACACAAATTTCAAAACTTGTTAATGCTAATATTTTTAATGGTGAATCAATAAGAATTTTTAGAATTGCATATGGATAACTACATTTTCTTAAAATTGTGGTAAAATTTTCATTTAGTGATACAATATTTGGCAGAATTTTAACCACGATTTTATGAAAATCTAGCTATAAACGCTCGCTATTTATACCGAGAGGGCTGTAAGAGAATGAGGATCAAATTTTTGCCAAATATTTTACCACTCAGTGGAAATTCCATTGAAGGGTCAATTTCTCATGAGAATCTTTTGCTGTTGTATAAGGTCACCCAGCCAGCTGAATATTAGGGTTTCACACCATATCAACAAGTGCTTTTGTTCACCCTATTTTCTTCCTCAGGTCTCCATCTCCATTTATAATCTCTTGTTTTCTTCTATTTGTACAACAAAAAGAACAAAACCCTAGTTTGGAATATTAACTACAAAATGTTATAATTAGGAAATATAAGAGGGTGTGTACCATGTGGGTAGTTCTTAAAATTTTATTTTATTTTCAATCTAAGTGTCGAATAGCAATTGTCTATATTGTACTCATTTGTACAATAAATATCGCAGTTAACTTGTCAACCTATTTAATTAATCAATACGTTGTTCACCAGGAGGTTTAACCAAATATTAGGGTTCACCAACCTTATGTAGTTATTGCCCACCCTTATAACTTGTGTAGTTATAATGGAAGATGTGTCCACCTTTATGTAGTTATTGCTCACCCTTACGTATTTATAATGGAAGATGAAAAATATGAGGAAAAATATTGTGAGCAAAAATATTCGACCAAAGTTCATGGATAGACATTGAATTTAACCCTAAAATATGTAATATTTAAAAATACAACATTTTCTTAAGGGCAACTCCAACAGTCATACTTGCTTTATAGATATCAAAATCAAATTTTGACAGCTATTAATCACTATTCACAAGGTATCAAATTGTTATCTCCAACAATTGGTATCAAATTCATGATATCAAACTAATTTTTGATATTTACAAAATTATATTAATACATTCGAAATTATCAATAATTTTAAATATGGCCATATTCTTAATTAATTTATTTTTATTAAAATAATAATTTATAAATATTATAGTTATCAATTTATTATTATAAAAAATATCTCCATCAATAATGAATATCATCAATAATGAAAAACTTTGTCTCTTAATAAACGTTTCATATTTTATTTCGGTTCATTCCAAATTAAGTGTCACATTTTAACCCATCATTTTAAGAAACTCGTAAATAAATCTACGATAAAATATAAATCTGAGCTCCATTTATAGAGAAATAAAAAATACAAATTTTGTTATAAATTAATATTTCTTTTAATGTATTTAACTTTATTTTTATAGTCAAATAAAATTAATCCATAAAATTTAAAACTAAATTTCATCCAATCAATGAGGAGACTTCAAATGTCCACTTTACAACCAATTTTCATTATTTGATGAACGGGGAAAAGGTCATGTGCTCATATCCTTCAAAAAATTACTCCCACTTCTCCCACTTCAGCGAGTGAGGAATATCAAAAGGTATTAGTCTAGGCAACAAATATCCTTGCTAATATCATATCAAAATATAATGTGTTTTTTTTTTCTTCATAATTGGAGTTGCTAACACCTCTGTAATAAATTATATTAGTATTATTAGAGGGAGGGTGTAAAAAATTTGCATTTCTAACATGATTTAGTGTGAGAAGAAAAGGTACAAGTAGGAATAATGACTTAATTGTAGAGTACAACATCTGTGATGTAGAAGCAAATACATCCAAATTGTTCATAATCATCAAATTTGTCACAAGTTTCAAATTTGAGATAAAATTCAGCAAGACTACGATTTTTCAAGTATGTTATAAGCTGTTTGCTTCGACATTGTCATGTTATGTGTTTGCTTCCTTCCTCTTTCAATTTTCTCACTTGCGTGTTTGGTGGTTCAAATTATTTTGCCATTTTTTTTATATACGAAATCATATGTATTAATTACTTTCGTGTACTACTGATAATTCAACGGTTATTCATTATTAGGATTGGCGTTATAATAATTTCGTCATTAATACATAAATGTTGGATCATCAACAGTACTTGAGTGATGAAAGATATCAAGATTGGAATAAACCAAATATCCAGCCATCACAATTATCTCGGGAATCTCTCTCATTATTAATGAGATCATATCACATCTTCTGCCCTTTGATTAGGATGGTTGACCTCATCACATATCTTGTTATTTTTGTAAATATTCTTTCCATGTATAACTGCTAGGTTACATGTATATATACATCATAATTGTACACTGATGCGGGAATCGAATGATTGGTATTTGACAAATTCAACAAAGTCTGTCCACTTGAACCGGCTATGTCTATCAATATCCTTGTCCAAACATTACAAATAATATATCATTGGAAAGGTCTTTGAGTGTAGTTTCTATAGCACTTTTCGGATTGGCATTTGGATTTTTTTAGAGAGAGTTATGACTGTTTTACCAAAGGACAGTCAAAGAGACGCATGCATCCGAATTTTGACTATTTTTTTGAGTTTCATAAATCTATGGATATATCATCTATCTTATCTATATGTAATTAATTATAAGACTTATTTCTTTCATATTTTGATGATTCCTAAGTTTGGAGGGATGTTCCAAATAGTCTATAAATAGCCTACAAATTATCATTGTAAAGAGTTGAATATTTGAGTTTATAAAATTATAAAGTTGTGCTTAGTGCCTTCTTGTTTTGATGTTATCTCTTTGGTGGATTCCATTGAGCTTTGAACAACGTTATACTTTGTATCTCTTTGGTGAATTCCATTGAGTGGTGAGTTATATGCCCTGTATCTTTTGGTGGATTCCAAAAGTGGTGAGCATTCCTATTTATCCTATCCATTTTCTATCCGCTTTTATATATTTTTCTTTTCGTTCCGTTTTTTCGGTATCAAATTGATATCAGAGCCGAAACCAGGACTTCCTTGTTTTGTTAAAGATATCATTTTATCCCTTTCATCATCCTTTTCATCTCTCTTTCTCCATCATCAAATTTGTTTCCATCGCATTTTATTATAAAAAAAAATCTTAAAAAAAATATTGTTCTTTCTCAATCAAAGATGGCGGATCTTTATTGGCCATTTACCAGTTCAATTTCTCTGCAACCCATTGTTGATTGGTCTTTGCCACCAATCTATGATGAAGAGAGTGACGAGTCATTTGAGATAATTGGAGGAAAATATTTCACATATATTTCTTGTGTTGTTGAAGATCCACAAGTGGAAAGGGAACATGCTCATGATGAGCTATTGTCAAGGGAGTCCTATTGGTCATTTTCAAGACAACCTACGTTTTCTCCTTCATGTAAGCACAATGCCGACATTCGAAATAAGATATATGATTTCAAGATTCGTTGTCACATTATAATTAGAGGATGAATTTTCTCCAACCAAGGGAGAATGATGCAGGAACCAAATGGTTGGTATTTGACAAACTCAACAAAGTCTGTCCACTTGAACCGGCTGTATCTATCAATATCCTCGGCCAAACATTACAAATAATATATCATTGGAAAGGTCTTTGAGTTTAGTTTCTACATCACTTTTCGGATCGACATTTGGATTTTTTGAGAGAGAGTTATGATTGTTTTATCAAAGGGCAGTCAAAGAGACGCATACATCCAAATTTTGACTATTTTCTTAAGTTTCATGAATCTATGGATATATCATATATCTTATCTATATGTAATTAATTATAAAACTTATTCCTTTCATATTTTGATGATTCCTAAGTTTGGAGGGATGTTCCAAATAGTCTATAAATAGCCTACAAATTATCATTGTAAAGAGTTGAATATTTGAGTTTATAAAATTATAAAGTTGTGCTTAGTGCCTTCTTGTTTTGTTGTTATCTCTTTGGTGGATTCCATTGAACTTTGAACAAAGTTATACTTTGTATCTATTTGGTGGATTCCATTGAGTGGTGAGTTATATGGGGCCGTGTGTTAGTGTAAATTGCAGATGATATATCGTAGATGATTTTCCAGATTCCAGATGATATCGCAGATGATTTTCTGTGCTGAAATTTATATAGTTGTACATTTCTTATTTATTAATTAATGTACTAATGTGCTAATATAATCTGTATAGTCTATGGTGTATGTCCATATTTCAGGTTTCAATATGATTGGAGATTGAGCTAGAAATGTGGAGGAATTTGGAAAAGAGAAAGTTATGCATAAATGTCGTTTTATGCATAATCTTTCAACAAGCCATGTTTATATCGACTACAACAAAACGTGTGGAGACTTGGTCAAGGAGTTGTTGATGATTCAAAAAAGAGTACAAGGCGTTGAAGCATGACCTTGGAGATCAAACAACACGGTTGCTACAATTGAGGAAGTGGGCGCATGAAGTGAGGAACAAACTCAACCACTCTCCCCACTCTCCCTCAACAAGACAACCCCAAGGCTGTTTATTTGAGTAGCCTTCAAGTAATTGAAGACTATAAATATGCTTGGAAGGATTCATTTGAAGACATGCCAATATTTGTCATTTAAACACACCTTCGAAGCATTAGAGATAGAGTTCTTTGTTTGGTTCTTTTCATCAATCCTCCCTTGTAATTACGCACTTGATTACCTTGGTATCAAGTTGTGTGTAGGCTAGGATTGGATTCCGTTCTTTATCTCTTGTTCCATAGAGCTCATATTGTTATAGCCATAGGAAACATTTCAGCTTTGTAAATTCATTGTTCATAGTGATTATAAAGTCTTGCCTAAGAGGCATCCTCAAGTTATATTATTTATATAACTTGAGAAAAACAATTTTGGTGTTATTATTCCGCTGCAATCTCTTTTACAAAATTGTTTTTATTTTTGAAGTGTGTGTGTGTGTTATCCCAAATGCTATCGTTGGTTCTGTTATCACCTTGGATATCACTTGTGATTCTGGCTGTGACAATTTCACCGTGCTTTCTCAAGAAGGTAAACCGATAGCCTACTTTAGTGAAAAGCTGAATGGAGCACGACGGAATTATTCGAATTATGACATAGAATTTTATGCTATTGTGCGCGCCATAGCAAATTGGAGACACTATCTTATCTCAAAGGGATTTGTTCTCTATTTTGACCATGAGGCGTTGAAGTATATCAATGGCAACAATAAGCTCAACAATCGACATGGAAAATGGGTGGAGTTCCTTCAAGCATATACCTTTGTGATTAAGCACAAAAGTGGTACTCAAAATCAAGTCGCTGATGCATTGAGCAGAAGGTATGCTTTGTTGTCTTCGATGCAAGTAAAGGTGGTGGGTTTTGATGTTGTTAAGGACCTTTATGAGACAGATCCAGATTTTAGCAAAGTATGGACTGAATGTTCTAAAGGGGGACCTCAGAAAAATTCTTTCCGGAAGATGGGTTTCTTTTCTAGAATAATCGTTTGTGCATTCCTTGTTGTTCTTTGCGAGAAGCAATAATCCAAGAGTCCCATGGTGGTGGACTTGGAGGTCACTTCGGGCGAGACAAAACGCTAGCTCTCATTAAAGAAAAATTCTTTTGGCCCAAAATGGTTCGAGATGTTACCAGGTATGTGGAAAGATGTCGAACTTGTCACATTGCTAAAGGGCGTGCTCAAAATACGGGTCTTTATACGCCACTTCCTGTTCCAAATGCACCATGGGAAGATGTAAGCATTGATTTTGTTGTGGGATTGCCAAAAACACAAAGGAATAAAGATTCAATAATAGTGGGGGTTGATCGCTTCTCAAAGATGGCACATTTCGTACCATGTTTCAAGAGTCTTGATGCATCTCAGGTAGCAGATTTTTATTTCAAAGAGATTGTGAAGCTTCATGGTATTCCAAGGACCATTACATCTGATCGTGATACAAAATTCATGAGTCATTTTTGGCGTACACTTTGGAGGAAGCTAGGTACTACACTTCAGTTTAGTTCGTCGCACCATCCACAAACCGATGAACAAACTGAAGTTGTCAATCGAAGTCTCAGAAGTTTATTGAGGTCCTTAGTGAAAAGGCATATTCGACAATGGGATCTTCAACTTGCTCGAGCGGAGTTTGCATATAATCGATCACAAAGTAAGACTACAGGTAAAAGTCCATTTGAAGTTGTATATGGTACTAATCCAAGCAGCCCACTGGATTTGGCTCCTATTCCCGTTGAGCACTCTTTCAGCATCATGCTGAGGAAAGGGTAAAACAAATTCAAGAGTTTCACAAAGAAGTTCGTAAGAAGATTATTCAGCAGAATGAGAAGTACAAAGAACATACAAATAAGTCTAAAAAACCGGCAAGCTTTAATGAAGGAGATTTAGTGTGGATCCATCTTCGCAAGGAACGTTTTCCCCCGGTACGTTTCGGGAAGCTCAAGCCAAGGGCTGATGGACCTTTACGAAATTTGAAGAGAATTGGAGAAATGCATATAAGGTGGATATATCAGCCGACTATGGCGTTTCAGACACTTTCAATGTTTCTGACTTATCTCCATACACAGGAGAAAACAAAGAGCTCGACTTGAGGACAAGTCTTTTCCAAGTGGGGGAGAATGATGGAGAGTTCTAGATGATTCTAGAGGTTGGATAAGTTAAGCAATCTTGGGTGCATTTACTGATTCATTCATTCATTATATTTTGGTCCAATGAATCAAATTGTCCATATTTTGGAAGTTATTCTCATTTTGTATAATCAAGGATAAGTACTAGGAGTTAATAAGGATCTTGAAGGCCATAATATTCCTCCCCTATAAATAGCTTCCTGGTAAGAGAATGTAAGGGCAGATCATTTTTATAAATAATTCAAATATATATATATTAAGAGTAACTCAGTCCTCTTGAGTTGTTCTTCTGATATATACAACTTAGGTGGATTCCTAACGTTGTATGCTCGTTGTTCTTGGGGGCTTGATCCTATCCTTTCTCCATATGCCATCATACACATTTTATCATCAAGAGAAGAAATAAAATTCTTTTGTTCTTCATATTACTTCACAATTTATTATGGTATCAGAGCAGGTTATGATCTAGGCATCCACGTTATTTTCAATCATGTCCACCACACCAGAAAACGACGAAAACACCAAGATTGGAGGAACCTCTGGCGGTGGGGGAATGATATAGGTAATGTCGCCCTATTTTGTTTCGGCATAAGATAATCCAAACACAGTTTTTGTGAGTGACCTCCTTCGTGATGGGAACTTCGCGGATTGGGTAGACGAAATGAGTAATGCCCTCTTTGCGAAGAACTAATATGGGTTCATTGATGGAACCATCCCAATATCAGATGAAGGCGCGAAGAATTTGCTCGTTTGGAAATGCTGCAATGCCATGGTGAAGGGATGGCTCAATAGTGCAATGGAAAAAGAAATCTGAAACAATGTCAAGCATGCCAATACTGCACAGAAATTTGGGAAGATTTGAAGGAGCGGTTCGAAATTGAAAGTGCACCTAGAGCTTATGAACTCAAACGTGCCATAACAAAGACACGACAGGAGAAGCTCTCGGTTTCCGCTTACTACACAAAATTGAAAGGATTATGGGACGAAATACAGTCAATTGCTCCGATTCCAAAGTGTAAGTGTTCAGGCTGTACTTGTGATGCTCCGAAGAAACTCGCAGAGATGAGGGAAAGGGAAAAGCTATACGAATTTTTGATGGGTTTAGACGCAAGTTTTGGGACCATCAAAACCCAAATCTTGGGTATGAGGCCTGCTGTAAATCTGGGGACTACATACCACCTTGTTTCGCAGGATGAAAAACAAAAGCTTACCACCACGGCTGGGAAAATTGAGGTCAAGGCAGCCGCTTTTCAGGCGCATGGAGGGCAGCGATCCGGAAAGGATGACGGCAAGGTAATCTAGAAGGAAAAACGCAAGTGTTCACACTGTGGGAAATTCTATCACACTGTAGAGAATTGTTTCGAGATCATTGGATATCCTGAAGGAAGGAAGAAAGGAGGAACCAGCAGCTCTAAGACAAAGGGGCCAGGAAAGGCAAACTTGACAGCAGCAAAAACTAGTCCAATACCCGGATTCTCTGACGAGCAATACAAGCAACTGGTACAATTCTTCTCTGGCAAATCCAAAGGCGAACAAGATGATTCTCTCACTGCAAATATGCCGGGTAAGGTGTATAGTATTAATTCTTGGGTAATTGATTCGGGGGCAAGTGAACACATCACTTGTGATGGTAGTATTCTCGAAAAATAGATCAAGCCAGAAACACCAGTGCCAGTCACGATTCCATTGGAGATAGTGTGCCAGTTGAAGGCATAGGAGATGCAGAGTTGCCGAATGGGATTAAAATTCAACATGTTCTAAACATGCCTAAATTTCAATGCAATTTATTATATGTTAGTCGATTGACTAAAGACCTAAATTGTGCCCTAACTTTCTTCCTTGAATTTTGTGTGATACATGACTTAGCTTCGAGGACTCTGATTGGGATGGGTAGGTGTAACAATGGTCTTTATCATTTGGAGCCGGTGGCAAAGCAACGAAGAGCTATGGTGGAAACTGTTGATCAACGGTTCCATTTTAAATTCCCAGTATTTCTATAATATTTGTAGTAGTAGTTCTGTAAAGGAAAAGGGACATTGTGATTCTTGTTTAAAGGCAAAAATGACGAGGCTTCCATTCCCTCTTAGTAGTATTCAAACAAAATCTTGTTTTGAGCTAATTCATTGTGATATTTGGGGAGATTATAAAACTCCATCTCTTTCTGGTGCTCATTATTTCTTGACCATTGTCGACGATTTTAGTCGAGGTGTTTGGGTTTACTTGATGAAACATAAACATGAAGTGCTTGATTATATCATTATGTTTTGTAAAATGGTGAATACACAATTTGAAAGAAAGGTCAAAAGGATTAGAAGTGATAATGGAGGGGAGTTTCAATCTAATGAAATAATGGTCTATTATTCTTCTAATGGAATTGTCCTTGAAACTTCTTGTACGGACACACCACATCAAAATGGGGTTGTTGAGCGAAAGCATCAACACATTCTTGAAATGGCTAGGGCACTTCGTTTTGAGGCAAGTTTGCCAAAGAAATTTTGGGGAGTGTGTGTCTTAACGGCAGCTTGCATCATTAATCATTTGCCCACAAAAGTTTTAAATAACAAAACCTCATATGAAATCCTATTCCAAAAGAAACCCTCATTTGATCATTTTCGAGTTTTTGGCTGTCTAGTTTATGCTAAGGATAACAAGAAAGGGGGAGACAAGTTTGATCAACGGGGACGTCCTTGCATTTTCATAGGATACCCATATTCTTAAAAGGGGTACAGGGTGTTTGACATTGAAACAAAGAAGTCTTATACTTCTCGTGATGTAAGATTTTTTGAAGACAATTTTCCTTTTAAAGAGTCAAACAAAAACATTGAGATTGATGTCACGGGTCAAGACATGAGGGTCATAAGTGATGAGGACTCTCTGAACATTAACATCCCCATTGAAGTGCCAAACCAGCAGGTAGAAGGCAGCTTGGATGGACAGACCCATCAACCTCTTGACTGTCCGAGTGTGCCTGGGCAAAATGTTTCAACAGGTAGGGAGATTACAACAGCGAGTTCTGGACAAAACCAAGAAGAAGCCCAACGCCGAAGTACTCGTACCAAGCACCAGTCTAAGCATCTCGGAGAATATGTTGTTGAGCTGCCACACTCCATTTAGACGTGGCCATTTTTTCAACCGGACCGGCGAACCGGCCGGTTCAAAACCGGTGAAAACGGTTAACCGGAACCGGTTTAACCGGAATCGGCTTTGGAGAGGTTCGGTTTCGGTTCAAGAAAAACGAAAACCGGTAAACCGCCGGTTAAAACCGGTCGTTAAAACCGCCGGTTTAACCGGCATTTAAAACCAATTTTGTAACGGTCATATGATCGTTTGCGTTGAGGGGAGACTATAGGCGCCACCCAAGCCGGCCGAAGCTGGGCGGCCGCCCAAAGTGGTTAGGCCGGCGCTGCTGAAGTCTTCAATGGCTAGTTTTGACATTTGTTCCCCTCCAAGGCTCCAACGGCTAGTTTTTGGTCCCCCCCTTCCCACTAACGGATCCTAACAGATCCTAACCAAAAAAAAAACATTTTGACTTTAAAACTAACTATAAATATGACCTCCCTCCTCCCATTTTATTTCCACATTATTTCTCTCTATTCCTTCTCTTATACTCTCAAATATTCACATATACTCTCACTCTCATCCAATTTTCAGTTAAATATTGTCTCATTTTCAGTTAGTTTTCTAACGAAATTAGTGTTTTTCTCCATTTTTATCCATTTTTAATCTCCGTTTCGTTTTCAAACTTCATTTTATCTTACACAAATGGCTGGAAATCAAAGAAGAAGCAATTTAGGCAAGTCACATGTTGATTCTTCCTCCCCCAACGATGATTTTGATCATCAAAATCCAAATATTCAACAAAATGAGGAAGAAGAACAAGTTGAAATTGAAAGTCCTAGGAGGGGTAGGGGCAGCCGAGCTATGGGAGGTGGTCGGGGACAACGACAACCTCCTACGGAAAGAGCGCCGCAATCCGATACCTTCGCCATCCATTTCACCAAAAGAAAAATTACTGCCGAGGATGATTATAATTTTCGAGCATGTTGCAACTATTGTAATGCGACTTACGCATTCAAAAGAGGCGGAGGGCATGACACGCTCAACGGGCATACGACGTCAAAACATCCCGAGAAACTTGGCATTTTCGCTACGCAAACTCAATTACAATTTCAACAACGTAGTTCGGGTGCACAAGGTTCGTCTTCCCCTTCTTCCGTACTTTTTAAATTTGACAAGTGGGTTTATAGGGATGAACTAGCCAAATTTATTTGCGTTAAAGGCCTTCCTTTTAATTTTGCGGATTGTGATTTTTATGAAAATTTTGCTCGCCTTTCTTTAAACCCCGCCGCCACGAGAGTTCCACGTACGAATCTCGTACGTGATATTACTAGAGTGGTTGAAAGATATAAAAAAGATTTAATTGGTATTTTATCAAAATTAGAAAATAAAGTTTCAATTTGTGTCGATGGTTGGAGTGATCATTGGCAAAGAAATACTTATTTCGGCGTTACTTGCCATTGGATAGATAATTCATGGAAAATCCAAAAAAGATTAATTGCTTACAAAGATTTTGAGCCACCGCATTTCGCGGGAAATATTTGTGCAAAATTGCTTGAGATTTTTCTTGAATATGGTATTTTATATAAAATATTTACTATTTCATTTGACAACGCAAGTGCTAATACGGCTAGTTTGCCCAATTTAATTACCGTTTGTCAACCCTCACTTGGGGGTAAGTTTTTTCATATTAGATGTTTATGTCATATAATTAATTTATGTGTTAGAGATGATTTAGATGCATTAGAAACTCATGTTAAGCCAATTAGACGAGCTCTTCAATTTATTTCAAAAAAAAAATTCTAATACAAAAAAATGGATAAGGTTTTTAAGAAGTAAAAGTGTACCGGACAAATATTTTACTTACGATGTTCCAACTAGGTGAAATTCCACCTATAAAATGTTAAGCGATGGTTTTGCTTATAAAGATCTCCTAACATAATTTTTTATGTCAATTGGCTATCATGAACCTCTATTTACTCATCATTGGAATGCATGCATTAATTTATGTGAATTGTTAAAGATTTTTAATACCGCTACTTTGACTTTTTCGGGAGTTTATTATCCAACTTTCGTTCTGGTGCTAGAACATTGTATTGCAATTGTTACTATTTTTGACAATTTAAAAGATTGCCCTATTTTAAACCAATGCATTTTTAACATGAGACAAAAGTGGCTTAAATATTTTGACACTATTCCGTCTCTTTTCTTGGTTGCAAAGTTATTAGATCCCCGAGTTAAATTAGATGATTTAGAGTCCATTACAACTTATTATTATATGAAATTATATCCCGATGGTGACGGTAGTTATGAACTTCCGTCAATCAATATAATATATAAAAGCAGAAACATTTCAGGTCCATACAGTGAGCCACGTGGAATTCCACGTCATCTCTATGTTCACCAATTATCAGCTGCCATGTATTACATTCAATAAAGAGTTTCATTTTAAGATTTGGAATTTAAACTCAAACTAAAATAACTGATCCTTTTTAATTTAATTTCAAATAAGAGTTTTATTTTCAGATTTTTGAATTTCAACTCAACTCAATCTAAAATATCTAATTCTTATCTTTAGTTGGGATAATAATAATAATAATAATAATAATAATAATAATAATAATAATAATAATAATAATAATAATAATAATAATAATAATAATAATAATAATAATAATAATAATAATAATAATAATAACAACAACAAATTAGCAGCAAAAATAAAGTAATGTGGCTTTTTTTTTCTTTTTTATTTTCCATTAAAATCAAAATATGACGTGAGTGCTATGATTTTAAAATAATAAAATTACACGTAATCACAAAAATTGAATGATTGATCCTTAATATATACTCCCTCCGTCCCACATATTTATAGACTTTTGAGTTTTTCACGAAAATTAAGGAGGAATTATTAATTGAAAGTGTTGTGAGTGTGAAAATAAAATAGGAGAGAGAATGAGTGAAGAGAATAGTAAATTATAATGGTGATGTGAGTATTAAAATAATGTATGAGAGAGAATGAGTGGAGGGAATAGTAAAGATTCCTTTCCATTTTAGGAAAGTTATATATTATTGTGGGACGCCCAAAAAGGAAAGTTTATATATTATCATGGGACGGAGGGAGTATATTTTTTATGTTGTTTGATGGGTGTGCATCTTCCTTGCTTGGGATGTCTGTTGCGGTAGCTCTTGCTGATGTTTCAGAGATACTTAATTCATTTTGTTATTTTTATAGAAGGTGTTAATAATATTTCATTATTGTTCTTGTGTAGGAGGACCAACTGCCAGAAGCTTTTCGAAATTTGTTTGGAAGGCAATGTTTGTTCAGAGTTGAGGTAGACCAAATAACTAAAGATACCCCCGACGAGAAACGAAGTTTCACAGTGAAGCGAGTAACAGAGGATACCAACATCATGACACATTTTTTATCACTCATAAATTCCGATGTAAGTATAAACCACATCACATTAGCTATCTATATTATGTTATATATTTGACTTTTAATTATTTTAAGTTACAGGATGTGACTTCCAAACCGAATCATGGAGATGGAAATATGTCAAGCTTGAACGGTAATAAATAGGTAAATTCCTAAGGATCATTTATTTATCTTCTACTACACTTTTTTATTTGATTTTTGTTATAATGAAAATGTGTCAATCTTGACTGATAATATTTGTGCAATTGACTCGACATCTAAATTTTATCTAATCTTCATTATTATTTAGATTGTACATGTTATTTAACTATTTTATTTAACTTTATCTTTATGTAGGATACGCCCTTGAAATCTATGGGGGACATCTCTTCAACATCCATAACTTCAAGGAAGCGTTTGTTGAACAACATATCCAATGATGAGCAGGTTCAACTATCTGTTACTAAGGAAATCAAGCAGGAGAAATTAGATAAGCAGGCTAGAAATAAGGAGAGATTAACATTTTATTTCAAACATTTGATTCTATGTGTTTACAATTGAGCAGAATGTATTGGTTTAATACCCTTTACAATATTTGCTATTTCTTACTTGATTGATATATCGTGGATAAATTTAGTGGGATTGTTGAACAAAATTTTATTTGGTAGACAATGATTTCATTTATATTTTTTTATTTCTGATTATTCTGAAATAAAAATGTGAACATTATTAGTTTTCAAATATGTACAAGTTGGGACAAGAAACTTAATTATTAACTTTACATTTCATGTAGAGGGAGAAGGGCAGGGAGACAGGGTCAGAAGTTACATGACCAAAATCTCTTGCAATGGAAAAAAACCACTAAGAAACTGACATTTTTTTTCTTCATTTTAGCCGGGTATTCAACAATTCAATCACCTCCTGATTTCATTAATCAAAATAAACCCTAATTCAAAGTAATTTCATAAAATAAAAAATAAACCCTAATTTCAAAGTAATTTCACGGAATCAAAATGAAACTTAATTCAAATTAATTTCACGAAATTTAAACAAACCCTAATTCATAGTAATTTCACATAATCAAAATAAAATCCTAAATCAATGAGCATCAAAATTGAAAACAAAACAGAGGAATGAGAGATGAGAAGTTACGTCTTAGAATTTGGCTAATCGGAAGAGAGCTTTGAGATGATTCTCTGAACGTCTAGGAAAGTGACCGTTTGATCGGAGCGAAGTTTAGGGAGGTGGGGTGAATGTGTGTGTGTGTGTGAGAGAGAGAGAAAGCGTGTGGAAAATAAGCGAAGGAATGGGGGGATGCATAAGAGGAAGGGTTTTTCTTTGGACTAGAAAACATAATTTTCATTTTTAAAATCTTTGCAGGTCACCTACCTGTTTTGAGTTGAGCTGGCCAATGAAGAGGAATCTTCATTTATTATGAAGCCAGGAAAGAGGAAAAGAGGGTTCAAGTTCTCAATGTTTTTTTAGCTTCATTTTTTCTGATTTTGGGTTTATTAACTTTGCGTTAGATCTCCTATCATCTTTTTGAGAAATTTATGTCCCTGATTTTGGGTTAATCCACTAGGAATTTATTGAAATTACATAAATCAGTATACATTTTTAATTCAATATGAACGTTGAATATTATTTATTTATTAACTTGATTGAATTTTGATAAATAATTTGTGTAAGTGAGGGACAACGGCAAGCTAAGAATGAAAGGTAACTCTGCACGCCGGAAAGTGAACTGCAAGATTTGGCTCACCGTATCTCGAATGAAAGAAGAACAAAGAAAAGTGCCTTGAATAATTAGCCTCACTATGCCCGTCGAATTTCGACGGGTTACTCACTAGTTATTGTTAATGACACAAAAAATGATTTGATTAACCTTTTTAATGAGTATAATGCCTTATATGGAAACACTTCTCAAAGCCAACAACATGAAGATGATTCCTCTTCTCAACCAAGTTTTACTAGTGGGGATCCATATAGTTTTTTTTGCAAATTTGTATAGTAAAAAATATGGTCATTCTCGAGGTTCATCTTCATCATCATCAAACCTTCCCGTGGAGTTAGAAACGTATTTCACTACTGTAAGTGCTCCAATTTGAGCCGTTAGTACTTTCGTTAGAAAATTAACGAAAGTTATAACATTTCTAACAATTCCTAACAATTCTAACCTTTCTAACAAAGCAAGGGTAAAGTGGGCATTGCCATTTAAAGATAAACAAGGAAAGGAATCCTAAAAAGCAAAAGAAATGGAAAAAACTCGAATTGGTAAGTTGAAAAACAGTTCCAGTTTGAATTTCAAAAAGATTATTCCTCCTGTCCAAAAGCCAGCACTGTAGCAGATGAACAGTGCACGCCAACAGGACCCTCCGCGCGGATGTGATTGCATCTCCCAGTGGCCTATAAATTGAACCCTCCTCTCTCAGTTAAAACAACACAATTTGATCACAGCAACGAAACTCTGGCGAAATATAGAGAGAAAACAGTGGGAATCCTTAGATTGCCACCATTTTCTCTCCAATCTTTCCCAAATCTCACTCACTCACAAACACTTCAAATCACTCTCATACATACTCTCATACATACACCAATCCAAGCTCAAATCACCCTATAGGAGGAGGATTAGAGAGAAAACATAGAGGACTTCATTGTTATCTACTTGTTTTCTCTTTAACCAACTCAAATCATCAACCCTAAACACCCTCAAACACTCTCATATTCAAGCCTTAAACACTCTCACATTCAAGCCTTCAAACACAAAACACAAGGAAGATAGGTATAACCTCCCTCTCCTTACCCTAAAATTCATCCATGCATGCATTTTCAAGCTACAAAATGTAGTTTATTCATCTTCTTGCTTTAGATCCAAGAAGATCACCATGGAAGTTCATCTCCATGGATGATCTTCTACAAGGATCTACATTATTTTCAAAGTGTTCTTACTTTCTTGCAAAGAAAACACATTTCCAAAACCCTAAAAATCATTTTCATACATCAAATCTCATTTTCAAAGGATAAAATTCCCCTTCCCAAGCAAATGAAGTGCTTAGTCCTAATGTACCCCAAGGATGGTTTGATATAGTTGATTCACCACTAAAATGTCAAGTGATCACTAATCAAAACCTAGGGAAATGGGGACAAGCATGGATGCAAAACCCCCTTTAAAATCATATTTTCTTTCTTGAGAAGTTGCTGTCCAGTAGCAATTTTCTCAGACCTCAGTCCATGGTCTAATTTTTTGGACATAGATAAACTTGGAATTTGGTGTTGACTACAAAATACTTTTTGTAGCCAACATCCAGATCTTTCCATACATATTTTTACTTTATTTTTTGTGTGAGTAAAACTCCTTTCTTCAAATTTTCTTTTAAAGGTCAGTTCATCAGTCTCTGGAAATCCAGATTTCAGATCTGAGATTTCCAGAAGGTTTTGACCCCTCAAATCATCTCCAAAATGAAAAGTTCTTTTACAGAAACCTTTTTTAAGGTGTTTTGAACATTTTTCATTCCCGGACTTTTCCCAGATTCTGGAGTTTTCAAGCCCTAAAGTCCATTTCAAAGTCAAGGGTCAACTGCTTTTTTCATTCCGGCAGAAATTGTTTTCAACTTCCAAAAATCTTTTGAGTTCCAAATCTCAACCCAAAAATCACCCAAAAAATCATGGGATCAGTTTAAAGCCTTAAAAAGAGTTCCCAATTTTTACTTACCTCATTTTCAACTTATTTTGGCCAAAACACACACACACACACACACAACAAAGGATTTTGAATGTTTGGAAGACTCGTTTTTACGAGGCGTTCCGGGTGCACACTAACGTCCTTCCCGGCGCGTAACGTGACCTCCGAACTCGAATCTCTTGATCTCGGGCATTTTTCAAAGTTTTGGCCCTCAAAATTAAAATGGCGTGGCGACTCCGTTTGATTTTCAAAAAAAAATCGGGTACATCACAGTGGCGACTCTGCTGGGGACATAAGCTTTTTCTAAAAAAAATGATATTTGGTATATTGGTGGAAACCATTAAACTTCCCGTTATCGCCTCCTAACACGAGTCGGGGATAAATTGTGGTCTAACAATCCCACGTACCGGTATCATTATTTTCAAAAAAAAAGAAAAGCTTTTGAGGGTCAAGCTTCCGTCTCAACATTTGAAAATCATTTGCTTTGTGTGTGTTGATTTTTGCACAGTTTTCGTGTTTGTTTTTGGCCGCCTCGGAAAAGTCAAAATTTTGACTGTCGGAATAATGTCCCTAACTGTCGGAATTTTTGTGCTTATGTGCTTATGTGTTCATAAAATTTTCAAAAAAAAAATTTCAAAAAAAAAAATTCAAAAAAAAAAATCATGCATCATGCCTTTTTAAGACACATAAAAAAAATTTCTATTTTACTCAGAAAAAGAATATAGACTGCTTGCACACTACGCGCACGTGACCTTACAATGCACACTACGTCCCTAACCCGGGGAAATCCTTGTCGCGGTCCGTTTGGTCTTATTACGCCTCTCGGATGAGCACAGGGACTACCCAAACATCCCACGGAGCCTCGTGTCGACCATGCACTTGTCCGTGACACACTTTGTCAGAGACCCGGTTGGTTTTAATTACAGTACGTGTCATGCCACTGTACGTGTATAGACCTTTCCTCTCAAGCCTTTGTCGGCATACCGACTCAATATCTTTCGGGGACCCTAATCAGTCGGAGTTCTGCCGGTTTTCCGCCGCAGACTTTGACCAAGATATTGACCGGCGCCTTGACTCCGGCTCTGACTGGCACAAATTATACACCGACTCCCGGCATTGACCTTTGAGTCATCAAGGATTAATGAATATTCCATGCCTAATTACGGCTTAAGCGACGACAAGTCAAGATCAATCGTGGACATTTATCGGTCAAATCATGCCGACTTTTCGTCGAGCCCTCGGACACGATCTTGACTTTTGACGTCAGCTTTGTCCGTAATTTACATCGAATGCTCGTTAAGACTCGATTACCCGCCAGACTTCTAGGATCGTTTTCTTTTCGGTCGGTGGGACCCGCTTGCCCTATAGGACCCTCGCCCGGGGTTGTCCACCCTGGGAGGTCGAAATACAGGTGGAATACGAGGGGCTTATAGACGTAGTGACGGGCCCCACTGATCCAGGAATCAGAGTAGTTCGCGAAAAAGAAGAGCAATCTTTTCCAACCGATTAGGTTAATAAAACATGTTTTAAGTAAACAAGAGCAAATAAGCGCATGTTGCATGAGCCACTAAGCCCAAACACCAACCTGTTTCGCTTTCCCGAGTCTGAACCACACCCTTTCGTGCCTTCCACAGTAAGCGAAGTTTGGATCAAGCCCCCGGGTCATCGTTTGTTCAGCTCAGTCATTCCGAGTCGAGATACTTCATCGGTTTCCTCCTCGCTTCGGCTCAAAGTTTCAGAATGGCCAACTTAGAGGAGAACGGTGGGGACGTACGAATCCGCACCCCAGAAAATTCGCAAAATGCCGAGCAGTGGAATCGAGATGTTGGGACGAGATAAGACAATATCAAGAGGCTCGAGATCGATCGGTTATTGGAAGGTATCAGAACCCAGAGGCTAGCGATTGTTCGCAACCCTAATGGAACCTTTACGGTCAATGCGGAGATTGGAACTAATTACCCTCCCGGGTATGCCAACTACCGTCAAATGCCATGTTCCCTTTCGTGTGGAACTACTAACGGGCCAAGCATCCCCCAGCCTATCACTCAGCCTGCCTCTCGGCCTCATCGTATCGATACTCCTCAACAGTCCGATCTTGGTCAACTTCCCTGGCACCTCTCGGTTTTCACCTTTGGGTTTCAATCAGTCTGTTTCGCCCCGGCTTGGAATGGGTCGATTCGCTACTCCCAAAACCTCGGATCGCCGGGCCATCGATGCAGGAATTGGTCGATTCGGTACCTCTCGGCCCTACGGCTCGATACTCCTCAACAGTCCGATCTAGGTCAACCTGCCCCCGGTGCCTCTCAGGTCTCACCACCAGGATTGAATCAGTTGCCTTTCGCCCCACAGCTTGGAAGGGGTCAGTTTACTACTTCACAACATCAGTCTGGTTTGGGTCACCATCTCGGAATGGGACAGTTCGTTTCTCAGGCTCCATGGTTCAGAGGGGGCCAGCTTGCTTCCTCCAATTCTCAAAGCACACTGGCCCCTATGATACTGCAAGATCACGTGGGCCACCAGGCTTTTATCACCACTTCATCAGGCTCTACCCCGCCCCTCCGGTTGGGAAGTCCGACAAGGTCAAATGCTCCTCATCAAATTCTCCACCCGGCCGTTACGCAAGCTGCTCCTGCTCATCAAGTACAGTATACACGTTTCCCTTGCAGTCATGTTCCTCAGTGCGGTCAAGACACATTCAATCCTACTGTTACGATGCCTCAAACCTCATGTTTTCAGCAGCCTTACGGATCCGCACTCACTGCTCCACTGGTATCCACCCATTACGAGCCATATATCTTCATCTTCGGCAACTGCCGGGCCTTATGAGGAAGGTTACGGTCACGCTTTTAATGCTCGGCTTGTCATTCCTCCCACCGCAGTACTTCCTCGTGGTTTCGTTTGCTAATGCCAATCTTGTGGCGGGGTCATGTAATGTTCCTATTGACTCGTCCAATGGATTATTGGTAGAACCAATTAAGAAGGTACAAGAAAAGCCTAGCAACGAGAGTATCGACGATCGCTCGACTCGGGCCATCTCACCATATCAATCTTGTGTATCTGACACGAATGAAGTTTACAAAAGGTTGAATCTCGACGATTGCATTGATGATTACATCAAAAGGGTTCGTGCACGGGAAAAGACTACGAGTCTGAACATGTCTCGCCGCTATAAACCTTACCCTTCCAACACGGCTCCGACATCCGGTCAAGGCAAGAATGCATTGTGTACAATTGACGGCCCCCAAAAGCAACCAAGAAATGGTGGTCCTTTAAGGCAACGAGAACGTTTTGATGATCTTGGGATGCCCATGGGCTTAATTTTCAAGGGCTTAGTAAGGGTAGGCCTTTTGGAGCCTCTCAAGGACTACCATCCAAGGAGCTCAAATGCACCTCTCGACATGAGTAAGCACTGCGCCTTCCATGATCATTATGGCCACACGACCAGGCAAGCTGCATAGTCTTGAAGAGAGCGGTTCAAAGGTTAATCGAAACGGGCAAGCTTGAGCGCCCCAATGGACCAAAACCGACAAATCCTGTTCAGAATGGTGACCAAGTCAATGACCAAATCTCGAATCCCGAGGATTTGGGTGTTCCCTTAAGCAAAGTTTTAAATAGCTTGCTAGAGCAGGGTCTCCTCGAACCCATGAGAAACTATCAGCCCAAGGATCCCAAAATCCCTTTTGACACCACTAAGCATTGTGCTTTCCACCAGTATCACGGTCATATGACCGACAACTGTAATGCTTTGAGAAAGGCGATTCAGGGATTGATTAAGAAGGGCAAACTCGAGCGCCTCAGTGATCTCAACCCCGCCAATGATCATCTCCCAAACAACGCGAATGTAAACATGATTGAGTTTTATGATTCAAACTCTGTGAATTCAACGACTCGACAAGCCGGATGATTTAGTCGCAACAAATGTTGAGAATGGATGGTTTGACGCAACAAGCATGTGGCCATGGCAAAGCTGGATTTGGTAAAATGCTTTGAACTCTCGCCCTCCGATAAGTTCACGGCGACGCCAAGGTTAAATGGGATAATAATGATCGATGGCGATTTGGCGAAACGTAAGGATACAAGAAATCCGATGATTAGGAAGGAAGAGTTAGTCCTGGCTTTGGAAAGCGCCCATAAGATTCATGAAGAACGGCTAACCCTGCTCATCAATGCTCTCCGCCGCCATGGAGTTCGGAGTAACGGTTGAAGCGAATGGTTCCACTGGTCATGGTCGAAGATGAGACTTCGAAAGCGGTGATTTCGGTCCCTTCATCCTATAACCAATACTCTCCATCCCACGGCCAATACCTCCCTCCATCCACATATGATCCCTTGCGAGGACAATTCCTCTTGACCCTTTCCGGCACCTCGGGCCATTAGGGCTCCATCGCCCTCGGCTCCTCGAGAACGAGTTGGGTTCCATCACACTGTTCCTCAATTTCGGCAATACACCTGCCGGTTTATGCTCCGACTTCACATAATCGGTTTGAGCTATGTGGCTATGTTAAAGCCTCTACACCCCACTTTGAATGCAATCATGAGTTGCTAAAAAGAAAATCCGGATGCCACAAGTTTTCCGTTGCCGTCTACCGGACTTAGTGAATTCACCCGTCGGTTTCACCGGTCTGCCGTGTTTCCCTCTGCGATAAGAGTCTTGTTGCGAGTTCCGGTAACTCGAATGTTCCGTTGATCCCCATGTGGCAATATTGATAGAGCAAGTGAAACAAATGCAGGAGAAGCTTGATCTTATGATAAGTACTAGCACTCCTTTGACCCAAGATGTCGAACCGGGCAAAGAAATGATTACGTCGCGCAAAATTCAAGTGCCGAAGTGAGAGAATCCGATAGGACAACACCCCGAGTACACTTGTCTAATGCCGGTTCCAAGCTTGAGAAAGGCCGAAGACACAATCGGCTAGTATCACCCCTTTCACTCAAAACAACCGGCGCATCGCTGAATCCTCCCAAACAGAGCCCAATACCCCTCAAGGTCCTCTCGGGTTCACTTCCTTCCATCAATATGCTCGATCGACAAAGTTCGTCCCAGTGACTTTTCCGACCCGTTTCTTTGGACAACTTGTGCTTGCCCCAGTGCTCCATGGCCTCAAATTCCTCCACTTCCACCGGTATCATGGGCACGTGGCGATCGCTGCCTCGGTCTACGATAATGGAATCGAAGTTAACGAGAAAGATGGAAAGCTCAGCGTCTTGGCAGTCCAACAACAAAGAGTAGCTAGACTAGGGGCTACCCATCCTTTAATATTAAAACAGTCTTTTAGTCAACCTTCGTAGGTTCTAGTACTTTCTTCGTTCAATCAAGTCCTCCTTGGACACTGTAGTTAATCTCAAATTTTCTATAAAAGAGTCTTTTTCTTTTCTCGCTAGACTTGAGACATTATTTGCACACCTACGTTACATTTAATGAAATGGTTTTACTTTAAATGATCACTCGCATTGCTCAACAAATAATCTCTGGAAATGATTAAGATTTTAATTAATTGGTGCGAGAAAGTCAACTAATGCCCTCCCTATACACTTTCCTCACCTTACAAAGGCCTCCATCAAGCCATACACTTTCCAAAACATATCCCCATCATCACCTTGATCAAGTCAACGAAGGCGGCAACATCAAGGGACAACAAAAGGTCACTCAGCATCGGGAGATCGACCCCATATCGAAAAAAAACAGGGGCTTGCCTCCGCCCCCCATGCATCAAGAAAGTTCAAGTAGAAGCTTGCCTTCGTCCTCAAGTGCTCAAAAAAAAACAAAAAAAACAAAAGCTTCAAAAAAAAAAAAAAAAAACAAAAGCTTCAAAAAAAAAAAAAAAAAACAAAAGCTTCAAAAAAAAAAAAAACAAAAGCTTCAAAAAAAAAAACAAAAGCTCCAAAAAAAAAAAAGCTTCAAAAAAAAAAACAAAAGCTTCAAAAAAAAAAACAAAAGCTTCAAAAAAGAAAAAAAAAACTTCAAAAAAAAAAAACAAAAGCTTCAAAAAAAAAACAAAAGCTTCAAAAAAATGAGGCCAAGGACCTAGCACCACCGATCAGAAGGTTTGACATATGGGCAAAATTAAAGCCCGAAGAACGAAAGTTGTCGACAACAAGGGAGCAGTTAAAGCAACGGCAAAAACATATCATAAGCCCTTAAGTTGCATCCAAAATCTTTCTCCCCCGATGAAGGACGACGATCAAGAAGCAACGGAATCGCTCAAAATGACTTGTCAAGGAATCACCTCAAGGCCCGCACCTTATCATCCAAACTTCCTATCCGAGCCTTTTCACCAAAAGTACCACAAATGTCCATACCCCTTTTCTAAAGCCAAACACAGTTCAGACCCGAACTACGGCGACCTGAGCTCCTCACAATGAGGGGAACGTAGGCAACCAGAAATGGTCCGGTCATAAACACATTCAAATCCCAGAAAATCCGGCCTCACCAATAGCCTCTCCTATACACGATCCCTCTTCACCATTCGCCAACTTCGACTCTTGGTATCATTTGACTTTCTCCTCATGATTAATCAAAATGTTTGTTCATATCGAGATTAGGGGTTGAATAACCCGAACATTAATAAAGGGTTTTAAGCAATCTTGTGATCATTTTGAATAAAACGTGTTTTCAGATGTCTCGACAAGTCTTCTTTTTCTACATTATAGGAAAAATAGAGGCTAAACACTAATTTTACGTCGGCGGGGGCTTCCATACACTTTTACAAACCTTTCTATTCTTATGCTCTCTCAAAAGAATCAAACCCAAAGCGAGTTCTTTTGTGCCTTCGTCAAATGAGGCCATCAAATAATACAAATCGGGATTCGTCCCCACTTTTCGAAAATACGCCCTGCGGTATACATTTCTAAATTGTCTTTTCTTTCGGTTGACTAATTGAATAAAGAAAATAATAAAGTAAATATAGAAGGATGGGTTGCCTCTTTTGCTACATGATAATTCAAGAACGTTGGTTCTTCACTTTGCTACAAGATGGGTTGGGTCTCTGTTCGGTATCGATCTGCGGTGCCTACCGGGTTGAAGCCTCTCTAATTGTGTCGAGATTCACGGTCATGAGACCGAGGCTTTGCCAAGTCACTTCTTCCGAATCAAGACTTCGCAAATACATCTCTTCGGACCGAGGCTCCACCAAGCAAGATGAGATTTGATCGCCATGTTGGTCATGGGCTAGTCAAGTGCGGTTCTTTGATGTCCGAGGACGAGGACGGAATTTTAACCAAGACCAGAAATTCATCATATTCCTATGACTAATATTGGAACTGAGTCCATAAAACTCCTTGTGCCAATCGGAATGAGGTTTCGATGTTCGTCCTTGGAAGATGTCGGGAATTTTGGTTTGACGATTGCCCTCAACCCCGATGGAACTTTCACGGTAGAAGAGGAAAAGGATCCCCGTCCCTATCTTGGCCGGACAGGACTACCACCACCTTCCTCACACTCTTCTCAACTTGCGAATCGGCCATCCTTTCGGCCTCGGTCGATATACATTCACTGATTCGATGCAGGACGGTCGTTTGGGAAACAAATTGACTTCGATCCGATTTGGGCCGGTATGGTATGCCTCAAAGCGGTCGGGGTCGGCTCGGTATGTCACGACGGTTTGGTATGCCTCGGCGGTTCGGTACGAATCGGTCAGGAGCTTCTCGGTTACATCGGTTTGAAATGTCTTGGCAATGACCCGAGTTCAAGATGTCCAATCCCCGGCACCGCACAAGCCTCACAAGATTCCTTCATGACCGTCTCAACGGGACGGCAAACCCCAAATACGGACTCTTGGACCCATGCGGCCTAACGTAACCGATCGGTTCACGGCTCCTCGGCGGGGGCAAAATCGGTACGGAATGTCTCCTCGTGGTTGGGGATACCTCGGAATGCCACGACGGTGGAATCCCACCTCGGTTTAGGACCAATCTATCGGGGCCTTCGCGGCAACGGTTTGGAATGCTTCCACATGCAGTCCGGGCAACGGTCGAAGCCCTTCCTCGGGATGATGCTAGCTCGGCCGCTCCTCACCACGGCTTTCACAAATCCATTCCTCACTCAGGCTTCGATGGGTTACCAAGCCTCCATCCCGGTTTCATCGGAATCACCGGGACCGCGGTACCCCTGGTCATGCACCTTGACTATGCAATTCAAAAATCGGGGACGGCGGCCCGCACTTAAGCCTACTTGTGGGCCTCACTCAGGAAATCCGAGTTACCCGGCTACATCAAGGCTGCCTTTGCCCTCTTTGCCGGTTGAAAATCAACAACAAGCCGCAAGGTTCTACCCTTCGCCCGGGATCCTACTCAAGCTCCCGGGGTGATTCGGGCCAAGGACAGGATTTCACCTATGTCCCCGGATCGGCCGTTCCCTCCACTGTATGCCGCGGTGGTAGCTCCTCTCTCTAGCTCGATCATTTGGTTTGAATGCCATGGTTCCGCCACAAGACCCTCATTTGGCTTGATTCGTGGAACGACACAAGGAAATGAAGGCACGGCTTTGAATTCTTTGCTAAGAAGTCTGCTTTCCGCCAACGAACCCGGACTCCTTTGTTCCCCACAAATTCGTGATGCCTAATTTGGATCTCTTTGATGGCCTTGCATGCCCGAAAACCCATCTGGACACGTATACCTTGGCAATGAAGGTCAAAGGGCGCCAATCGGCGGTTGGGCGACTATTTCGATCTCTCTTTGAAGTCCGAGTGCTCTAAAATGGTTCTTCCGCTTAAAATCCGAGGCCGGGGCTACATGGGACCGAGACTACTAGCCAACTTGGAGTGGGAAGCAAATAGATTTGACACAGAGACAACAATGCGGCGTCAGACGAGAACATCGGGGACTTTTACAAGCAAGATGGCAACTCCTCCTTTTGAAGAGGAACAACTAGACATCTTTCGGTCACTCACGAAACCACATCCGAGGATCTCACTTAGCAATTTCCCTATCCGGATCTACGGGCAATGATCAATTCCGGGGCTAAATTTGAGAGGGCTTACAATCGGCGGCGAGTTGTCGCACACTGGCTACGGATACGGGTTTCTTCCACCTCCAACACGACTCCTGAAAAAGGGCGGTGTGAGAAGCGATCGAAAAGGGGACCCCGATGACCCAATACGAGTCAACAATCCATTCCCTAAAAAAGTAGGGTGAATATGATCGAAGCCACGAACAAGCCAAGTGCCACTATGGCTAACGGTTCCCATATGGAAGACGCTCTTCGAAGAGAGGATTCTAGTTTCATAGTCGGTATCAAAGATGGGTTTCTCCCTTCATGACAACTTCACCTTGAAGGCTCTCACGTTGATCGATTGGTTCGGTACTTCATCGGTATGTCGGTCAAACCTTTAATTGGACCTCTGTAGTGACGCTTTGTCAAACACAGGGCTTCATCAAATCATTCAAAGAAAGATTCCGTGGTTTTCGCCATGTCTTTTCCATGGAATGGGGCTTTATCAAGTCACACCTATCTTCAGAAGAAAGGCCTAGTCACCTCAACAACTATCTTGGAGTTTCGGCTTTAGAACTTGGCATATGGCAACTCCTGCATCATCAAAAGTTGAGAATTGGGAATCTCCTCATATCGGCATTTCGTCAAATCACAACTAACCCAAGCAAAAGAGGGTTCATTCATGTCAACATGCTTTGATTCTAGAGCACATCGGCGTCGGCTTCAAATGTCCCGAGGGCGAAAAGAAATTTCAATCGAGACCCGGGGTTCAAATCCAACTTCATCCCAAGATCAAAATTGACCTCATCAATAACATGCAATTCAGTCCGCGACTAAAGAATATCACCCCACCAGCTCAAAGCTTGTCCCAAACAGTCAACAACACATATATCCCCTCTCATCACCATGCATCCCCACAAAAATCTCCCCAGGGCTCATGTAGCATGCACAAAACTTGAATCAATAGGAAAAATCCTAAGTGATTGAAAATCATAAATCGTAATTTCCCTGCCAAAAGCTTAGGCCAAGTGCATCTTCGAAAGCAAATAAACGCATCATCTCATAATCATTTTTGGTTCTATGCATGCATCCGCCATCATGAATGCCATATATGCATCTTCCTCTTTACTAACAAATGCAGGAATTCAAACGTAATTCCCCTTTTCGGCAAGGATGATCTTCACCAAAGACGACCTCAAATGGATGAAAACAGTCCCCAACATCCACAAACATATGAAGACCGCCTCCAGTGTCTACAAATCGGTCAAGGACGCCAAGTTCTCCAATACAATTCGGTCAGGGACGCCAAGTTCTCCAATACAATTCGGTCAGAGACGCCAAGTTCTACAATACAATCCGGTCAGAGACGCCAAGCTCTCCAATACAATCAGGTCAAGGACGCCAAGTTCTCCAATACAAATCGGTCAGAGACGCCAAGTTCTCAAAACGCAAATCGGTCAAGGACGCCAAGTCCTCCAATACAAATCGGTCAAGGACGCCAAGTCCTCCAATACAAATCAGGTCAAGGACGCCAAGTCAAATCAGGTCAAGGACGCCAAGTCAAATCGGTCAGAGACGCCAAGTTCTCCAATACAAATCGGTCAGGGACGCCAAGTTCTCAAATACAAATCGGTCAGGGACGCCAAGTTCTCAAATACAATGCGATTAGAGACACCAAGTTCTCAAAAGCAAGAAGTCCCAATGTGAAGACAAGCTCAAAACCTCTACAAGTTTGACGATCACCGGCAAGATGCGGACTCAACCAAACTCCTCCTTCGAGGTCAAAATGCCTCCAAAGACGGCAAATCGTCGGCGAAACCGTCCCACGAACGGCAACCTAACAACTCTTCATCAACATCGGCCGTAGCCTCGGCTACGGGTAAGCAGGCACGGGTATGAAAGCATATCTTAATCAACTACTTTTCTAAAAGAACATTATCATCAAATCTTAGGGCGACTTCCCAAAAAAATAGTCAAACCTCAAATCTTGTCAAACCATCAAAGACCATCCCCGGCTATTTTCGAACTACGGCCAGGCTTGATTCCCTCTTAAGGATACGTAGGTAGCCTATCATTAGGTCCAGCCACTCGACCAGCATGGTCATCCTTCCCTTCGGCAGCAGACGTAAAACCGATCCCTTCAAATGAAGTCCACTAGAGGACCATCTATCCTAAACCATCAAAGGAAATCATTTCAAATCGAGGTTCAAGGCACCTAAGACGCCATCATTAAGGTTCGAGGCACCTAAGACGCCATCATCAAGGTTCGAGGCACCTAAGACGCCATCATCAAGGTTCAAGGCACCTAAGACGCCATCATTAAGGTTTGAGGCACCTAAAACGCTATCACACCCAACACGAGGAAAGCGATAAATCGCAATCATCCCCTAGGGCGACTTCCCCAAAATAGTCAGATCATAGGGTGACTTCCCCAAAACAGTCAAAACCATAGGGCGACTTCCCAAAAATAGTCAAAACCGTAGGGCGACTTCCCAAAAATAGTCAAGTAATAGGGCGACTTCCCAAAAATAGTCAAACCATAGGGCGACTTCCCAAAAATAGTCAAATCTTAGGGTGACTTCCCAAAAATAGTCAAAACCTTAGGGCGACTTCCCCAAAACAGTCAAAACCTTAGGGTGACTTCCCAAAAATAGTCAAAACCTTAGGGCGACTTCCCAAAAATAGTCAGACCTTAGGGTGACTTCCCAAAAATAGTCAAAACCTTAGGGCGACTTCCCAAAAATAGTCAGACCTTAGGGTGACTTCCCAAAAACAGTCAGATCATAGGGCAACTTCCCCAAAACAGTCAAAACCTTAGGGTGACTTCCCAAAAATAGTCAAAACCTTAGGGCGACTTCCCAAAAACAGTCAGATCATAGGGCGACTTCCCAAAAATAGTCAAATCATAGGGTGACTTCCCAAAACAGTCAAAACCTTAGGGTGACTTCCCAAAAATAGTCAAAAACTTAGGGTGACTTCCCAAAATAGTCAAATCTTAGGGCGACTTTCCTAAAGCAGTAGGGTCGAAGACTAAAGATAGTCGAAAGACCCGAACTACGACTGGCTTGATTCCTCTTAAGGATACGTAGGTAGCCTATCATGAGGTTCAGCCACCAGACCAAAATGGTCATTCCTATCCCCAGCAGAGCGGATATACAACCCTAGCCATCAGACCGAAGAGGGTCATTTCTTATCCCCAGCAGCGTTTCTTTCAAGAATGTCGTAGAACTCGCTCGCCAGGTTGACATCCTAAAACAGTCACTCCAGGGTCGACAACTAAAGATAGTCGAAAGACCCGAACTACGGCCGGCTTGATTCTCACTAGGGATACGTAGGTAGCCTATCATTAGGTCCAGCCACTCGATCACCTGATCATCCCGCCAAATATGGAGCCTTCCTCTTATCGACGACCCCGCTTCCTTCGAAAGCACCGTCGCCGAGGGCTCTTGTAAGTGCTCCAATTTGAGCCGTTAGTACTTTCGTTTGAAAATTAACGAAAGTTATAACATTTCTAACAATTCCTAACAATCCTAACCTTTCTAACAAAGCAAGGGTAAAGTGGGCATTGCCATTTAAAGATAAACAAGGAAAGGAATCCTAAAAAGCAAAAGAAATGGAAAAAACTCGAATTGGTAAGTTGAAAAACAGTTCCAGTTTGAATTTCAAAAAGATTATTCCTCCTGTCCAAAAACCAAGACAGTAGCGGATGAACGAACGGTGCACGCCAATGAACCCTCCGCGCGGATGTGATTGCATCTCCCCCATGGCCTATAAATTGAACCCTCCTCTCTCGGTTAAAACAACACAATTTGATCACAAAGCAACGAAACTGCGGCGAAATATAGAGAGAAAACGGTGGGAATCCTTAGATTGCCACCATTTTCTCTCCAATCTTTCCCAAATCTCACTCACTCACAAACACTTCAAATCACTCTCATACATACTCTCATACATACACCAATCCAAGCTCAAATCACCCTATAGGAGGAGGATTAGAGAGAAAACATAGAGGACTTCATTGTTATCTATTTGTTTTCTCTTTAACCAATTCAAATCATCAACCCTAAACACCCTCAAACACTCTCATATTCAAGCCTTAAACACTCTCACATTCAAGCCTTCAAACACAAAACACAAGGAAGATAGGTATAACCTCCCTCTCCTTACCCTAAAATGCATCCATGCATGCATTTTCAAGCTACAAAATGTAGTTTATTCATCTTCTTGCTTTAGATCCAAGAAGATCACCATGGAAGTTCATCTCCATGGATGATCTTCTACAAGGATCTACATTATTTTCAAAGTGTTCTTACTTTCTTGCAAAGAAAACACATTTCCAAAACCCTAAAAATCATTTTCATACATCAAATCTCATTTTCAAAGGATAAAATTCCCCTTCCCAAGCAAATGAAGTGCTTAGTCCTAATGTACCCCAAGGATGGTTTGATATAGTTGATTCACCACTAAAATGTCAAGTGATCACTAATCAAAACCTAGGGAAATGGGGACAAGCATGGATGCAAAACCCCCTTTAAAATCATATTTTCTTTCTTGAGAAGTTGCTGTCCAGTAGCAATTTTCTCAGACCTCAGTCCATGGTCTAATTTTTTGGACATAGATAAACTTGGAATTTGGTGTTGACTACAAAATACTTTTTGTAGCCAACATCCAGATATTTCCATACATATTTTTACTTTATTTTTTGTGTGAGTAAAACTCCTTTTTTCAAATTTTCTTTTAAAGGTCAGTTCATCAGTCTCTGGAAATCCAGATTTCAGATCTGAGATTTCCAGAAGGTTTTGACCCCTCAAATCATCTCCAAAATGAAAAGTTCTTTTACAGAAACCTTTTTTAAGGTGTTTTGAACATTTTTCATTCTCGGACTTTTCCCAGATTCTGGAGTTTTCAAGCCCTAAAGTCCATTTCAAAGTCAAGGGTCAACTGCTTTTTTCATTCCGGCAGAAATGGTTTTCAACTTCCAAAAATCTTTTGAATTCCAAATCTCAACCCAAAAATCACCCAAAAAATCATGGGATCAGTTTAAAGCCTTAAAAAGAGTTCCCAATTTTTACTTACCTCAGTTTCAACTTATTTTGGCCAAAACACACACACACACACACACACACACACACACAACAAAGGATTTTGAATGTTTGGAAGACTCGTTTTTACGAGGCGTTCCGGGTGCACACTAACGTCCTTCCCGGCGCGTAACGTGACCTCCGAACTCGAATCTCTTGATCTCGGGCATTTTTCAAAGTTTTGGCCCTCAAAATTAAAATGGCGTGGCGACTCCGTTTGATTTTCAAAAAAAAATCGGGTACATCACAACTACAAACTTTGAATTAAATCAAGATCCAAATTCAAATGAATTTGATGTTTTACAATGGTGATCAAGAAGGAAAGACATTTATCCTATACTTTCCATAGTTGCTAAAGAAGTATTAGCCTCTCCCGCTTCAACGGTGGCGGTTGAATCGACATTTAGCGTTGGTGGAAATATTTTGGATGAAAGACGTTCTCAACTAACAAGTGAAAACTTGGAACATCAACTTTTACTTGGCGATTGGGTTAGAGCGGAAAAAAGGCAACAAGACATGCCTTATGATGAGGATCTATTGGATCCAAGATATCAATACGATGTCGAGGACTCCACGAAAAGTAGTGATGAATGAATGATGTTTTAGATTAATTTTTATTTTAATTAGATTAGTTTAGACTTTACTTTAGATTAGATTTATTTTTATTTAATTGTAATAGTTAGGTTGAGTTGAGGTAAAGGCTCCTAAATGTCCTCCCTTATTTATAAAAGGGTAAGGTTGATTTGTCCCCCTCTTTGTAATTTTATTTTAATTAATAAAATTTAAGGGTACCGTCCCTTTTTCTTTTATATACTTTCGTTTCTTTTAAAAAAGTTAAGTTTTATTTCTTTCAAAATTCATAACTTTTTTTATATAACTTTTTGCAAAAATTGTATGTAGTTAACAAAAGTCTAAAATAGTCTTACTTATCCAAAAAAAATTGAAAAAATTAAAAGTTAACTTTTTTCAAAAAACTGTTAAGTTTTATTTCTTTCAAAATTCATAACTTTTTTTATAAACCTTTTTGCAAAAAATGTATGTAGTAAACTTAAGTCTAAAATAGTCTTATTTATCCAAAAAAAAATTGAAAAAAAAAACTTAACTTTTTTATAGAACATAACAGAAACTGTTAAAAAATTAACTATTTTTTCAAAAAAATGTCAAAATGTTAACTTTTTTATTCAATAACTGTTAGAAAATTAAAAATTTCCTTAATTGTTTTTAAATCTATTAAAATTTCTGTTAAAAATCTATTTTGAAAAAAAAAAACAAAAACAAAACGGTTTAAACCGGTTAACCGAAAAAACCGGAAAACAGTAATCGGATATGGCGGTTGGGCGGTTCGGTTCCGGTTTGGGGGTTTGGAGGTTTGAAACCGCCGGTTGTAACCGGCTAACCGCCGGTTTAACCGAACCGGCCATGTCTAACTCCATTGACAATGCGCCGCCCACTCCCGACTCAGAATCCTCGACGGTATATCCTCTATCTAATTTGTTTCATATCAAAGATTTTCTCCTAATCATAAAGCTTTTCTTGCGGCCATCACATCGAATGATGAGCCTAAGTACTATTATCAGACAGTCAAACAAAAGCATTGGCATGATGCAATGAAAAAGGAGATAAATGCTTTGGAAGAAAACAAAACGTGGACGCTTGAGTCATTACCACAAGGGAAGAAGGCGGTTGATTCAAAGTGGGTTTACAAAATAAAATACAAACCAAACGGTGAAGTCGAAAGGTACAAGACACGTTTGGTAGCGAAAGGCTTCACACAAGTTGAAGGAATAGACTTCCACGAAACATTCGCACCAGTTGCAAAGTTAGTCACCGTGCGAAGTCTCCTTGCAGTGGCAGCAAAGAAAAGTTGGCAGATTCATCAACTTGATGTGAACAACGCATTTCTTCATGGTGATTTGGCCGAAGATGTGTATATGAAAATTCCTCAAGGCTTTGCAAAAGAAGGGGAAATAAGGGTTTGCAAGCTTCAAAAATCCTTATACGGCCTTCGCCAAGCTTCAAGGAATTGGTATCATAAATTTACTAAGGCTCTCCTTGCCATCAACTTTCGACAATCTCGAGCGGATCATTCTCTGTTCATTTTTAAGAATGGTACAACATATGTTGCAGCCCTTATTTATGTTGACGATGTGATACTTGTCGAAAATGATGGCACCAAGATTGCACAAGTGAAACGACACCTTCATGATTTATTTAGCATCAAAGACTTGGGACCTTTGAAATACTTTTTAGGAATTGAAGTGGCACGTTCGCCAGAAGGGATAGTCCTTAGTCAACGCAAGTATACACTAGACATACTTGAAGAGAGTGGGCTACAAGGGGGACGGCCTAGTGATTTCCCTTTGGAGCAAAATTTAAAGTTCAGTCCCAAGGATGACAGTCCAATTGTTGATGTTTCACAGTACCGCAGATTGATTGGTCGATTGTTATATTTAATAGTGACACGGCCAGACATCCAATTTGCTGTGAACAAGTTGAGCCAGTTTCTTTCGACACCTCGGCGAATGCATTGGGTGGCGGCCATGAAGGTTCTGCGATATTTGAAGGACACGGCTGGACAAGGGCTTTTTCTTCCTGCCCATGGTAGCCTACGTCTCAACGCATATTGCAACGCCGATTGGGGAGCTTGTCCCTTGACACGACGATCGTGCACGGGATACTTCATTTCGCTAGGAGGTGCACCCATCTCTTGGAGATCCAAAAAGCAATCTGTAGTCTCTCGTTCATCGGCTAAAGCTGAGTACCGAGCCATGACAACTACTGTTAGTGAGATAATTTGGCTACGATGGTTGTTGCTTGATATAGAGGCTCCACAGTCATAGGCAACTCATTTGCATTGCGACAACCAAGCTGCGTGTCACATTGCAAATAAGTCCGTCTTCCATGAACAAACTAAACACGTTGAGATGGATTGTTCTTTCGTTCGTGAAAGAGTTGAATCCCATGACATTCTCCCGTGTAAAATACCCACACATGATCAAATTGCTGATCTTTTTACAAAGGCACTCGATACAGCTCGGTTTAAGTTTTTAACTGGCAAGTTGGGCATCCATGATCTCCATGCGCCAACTTGAGGGGGAGTGAAAGATATAAAGATTGGAATAAACCAAATATCTGGCCATCACAATTATCTCGGAAATCTCTCTCATTATTAATGAGATCATACCACATCTTCTGCCCTTTAATTAGGATGGTTGACCTCATCACATATCTTGTTATTTTTGTAAATATTCTTTTCATGTATAACTGCTAGGTTACATGTATATATACATCATAATTGTACACGTTTTACCATCAAGAGAAGAAATAAAATTCTTTTGTTCTTCATATTACTTCACAATTTATTAAGTGATACATTGAAGTGATATATGTAATCTCGTCTCCTCTCTTTTGATTCATGATATTTATGGTAAATTCTTCATATACTCCATCCGTCCCACAATTGTATAAACTTTTTGGTCCGGCACGGAGATTAAGGTAAAAAGTGATAAAGGTAATGTGTTGTGAGTGTAAAACTAAAATAGGAGAGAGAATGAGTGGAGAGAATAGTAAATTTAAAAAGTGTTGTGAGTAGAGAGAAGTGGGTCTCATTTCCATTTTGAAAAAGTGTAAATTATTGTGGAACGCCTAAAAGGGATATTTTTTTGTATATTTGTGGGACGGAGGGAGTATTTCAAAACGAAAAAAACAATTTCAATTGACTGGTAAACTTTTTAAAAATACTACTATAGCTTTACTTTCCTAAAAAAAATCATATTTGCTTTTATTTTTGAAATTGCAATAATTGTATTAATAGAAAATTTTCATAGGATCATTAATTATTCATATTTATTACAAGAAATTAAAAAATATTCAACTCACAAGAATTTTTGTGGTAAAACTTGCTCTTTTTTGATTTTATTTATTTATGACTGAAAATATATAACAAGACTTTTGAAATATAAGTTTGAAAAAAAAAATAAAAAATAATAAACCACTAAAAAAGTATATGCCTTCATTGGTCGAGGGAAAATATATTAATTTAAGAAAAGTCATCAAAAAAATTCTAGATCAAGCGACATGAATCAATTATACATGATGTTTATATGTACAAATTGAAAAGTGATAATACTGAAGGTAATTGTAATAATTTTCCTTAAGAACATTATTTTGTAATATTTTTTTCTTGAAAATAGACTATCAATTTTGGGACGGAAAGAATATTAATTAAACTATAATGATATTTTATGGAATCCACTTGTTATACCCACAATAATTATCCACTTACTATTTTCTACCCCACATTCTTTCTCTTACCTCACTTTTCATACTCACAATACTTACTCCACTATATACTCTCAATTCCGTACAATACCCATTTTTTATCTTTTCGGGTGAGACGGAGGGAGTATGTTTCTAAATGAATGTCCAAATTTTATTTTGAAACATTATGAAAATGTTTAATTTTTGTACAATTAAATGAAAAATGCATAAGTATTGTGTTCACTTTTCAAAGATTTAGTTTTAGAAATATAAAGTGACTACTAAAAAAAGTTTGATAAAAATTAGTTATGGACAATTTTTTTTTTTAGAAAAGGATGTATAAAATTTTCTTCAAAATGGAGGGAGAGAGGGATTATGACCCTTTTAAAAAGGATATTCATACTGGAAACATATAATTATAACCATCAAAATATTCAAAAGAAAAAAAAACATAATAATTAAAATGTGTTTTGACTCTCATAATTTCGTTGGAAAAAAAAAAGTGTCATTATAATATTGTTAATTTATAAATAAATCAAAAGAATTTTTTAGATGGGACATTATTTTGTTTGATATTGTACCTAACATAGCACCACCTCAAAAGATATTTGACAAAGAATAATACTAGGGCCACAAAATAATTATAAAAATTTGTTTACAAAATTTTAGATTTAATAATTTTATTGGTGTTTTTAATTAAATCAAGTTCAGTATCCATACAATCAATAAAATATCATCAACTCATTTTATAAGTAAGACTTTGTAACTGAACGGAATAAAAGTGTCGGGCTAGGCCCAACGAGCAAGACCAGTTATTTACATATTATTGTCACCACATTCTCAGTAGGTTAGGCTCAATTATTACCAGGCCCAAGGCCCATCAGCGAGATCAGTCGACCTAGCTCATTGTCTGACCTACATGGTCCCGACCTAGCTATCGTCTGACATACGATCCAGATTCTATTTCGGGCACGATCCGATCCTATCTATCAGTCAGGTCGACCTAGATCCAAACAGGCGACCTCGACCTACGATGCCATGTCGATCAGAGTCCAGGCGTATCTACGATTCTTTTCTTAACAGAATTCCTACAAAACATAAGTTATTTATGGAGACAATATCTTATACAAATCTGATCCATGATTACAGGGATTTGACACAATCCTATTACAATCATAACTCTGGCAAAGCATATAAATACATCACAACGTCAACCGTTCTAAGGTAATTGATATTTGTTATTCTGAATATATTGTTCTTTATAACTTATCAGTCTCATATACACCGTACTTACTCTCACGCCCGAAAGTCTTTGCTGGAGATCATTTCGACTAGTCGTGAGTTCTGTTTTCAGATAAAAAGCCAGATGATTAATCTTGCAGCTGAACGAAGATTGATTACAGCACGATTTCTGCAACATTATCGGTAACTTTTTTTTATTTTTCCATATTGCTCGCAAAAGTCAAAAAGAAAGGTGTGATAGAAAGGTACTTTCCCACCAAACCCAATCGCCATAAACTAACATGGAATGGAAGCCATAGATTTAAAAATGTAAACAAGTCAAACTTTGAAACTTAATCAAATTTGACAGATGTTTGTAACTCTGATATACTCCCTCAGTCCTAATAATTAGTTCACCTTTTTTGATTTGGCACGCAAATTAAAGGTGGAAAAAATATTGTGAGTATAATAGTAAAATAGGAGAAAGAATGAGTGAAGGAAATTGTAAATTTGAAAAATATTGTAAGTGTAATAGTAAAATAGGAGAGAGAATGAGTAGGTGGAATAGTAAAGATTCTTTGTCAAAAAAGAAAATGTGAAGCTTTAAATGGGACATCAAAAATGATAAAAGATGAAGTTATTAATGGGACGAAAGTACTTTAAAATGTAATTCAAGAATACCTACACCACTTTAATAGGCTTCCATCGTATTTATCCAAACATGTAAACAATTGAATTATGAGTGATTGATGCAGGGTGTAATATATAAACGGTTGAAGCAAACTCAACTCATATATATTTATTGTGTATATACTCCCTCCATCCAAATATGTTATACTTATTAAAATTGAATGGGAAGAGATTAAGAAAAAATACGTGTTGTGGATATGAAAAGTAAGTAAAAAAAGCGAAAGTGAGATAAAGAGATTTTTGTTCTGGTTACGACAAATGAGTCTCGTTGATTATTTTGAGTTAGTAACCATAATATTGAGATGGAAGAAATATTTGCTTGGAGAAAACAACAAAGCCACTAAACAAAATTGTTGGAAATCATAAGATTAGTAGATAATAATGTAAGTGTGTAGTAAAGAGTTTAAGAAATAAAGAAAAGTTTTCACACATTATTCAAATAAAAAATAAAAAAATTGAGAAGAAATTTTAGAAATGGGGTCTGCAATTTTTTTGGTGTGCTAATTGAATCCTATTGAGTGTCTTGCCATGATCCTTGCAACATAATAGTGGAGACAATAATCATTCTCGAAGGGCCGTATAGTCTTTATTTATTTATGCTGATCAACGATGATTACAAAGGACAATGTAGATACTATATATAATTATCCACAATTTCGATGAAGATGAAGATCGATATGTAATTTTTTATATTAAAAATATAAATGCATTTACTATTTATAGCTTTAGGTGTAATCTTCATATTTGTAAATTTATAATAATTTTTTTCCCTTATTTTTAAATGGAAAAGGAAACAAATGATAATTAGAGGTTGAGGAGAAAAAATTGTATTCAAGGGGAGTGCATTGAGTCAAAATTTGATATGTTATGTCAATTACTTTACATTTGATTTGACACAATCAAGGAAATTCTGTATCATGCGATGCGTCAACAAACATGGGCCCATCTACAATGTCGATGTTTTACTTGTAATAAAATTCGAATATATCAAAATTTAAATAAGAATTATCATTGTTTGTAGATTAAGAAATGAATCTACTACGGATAATTGGGGTAAGCCTACCACATTTATGGAGTGCCGTCTCTAGTTTTATTATTAATGCAATTGAATTTGTCGTTTGTCAAAAAAAAAAAAATTGTTATCCTTAAATCAATAAAATAGTCTCTTAGTTTAATTAATGACGGATATTAAAAAAAAATTGTTAAGTACTTTTAAATTTCTATTTTTATTAATATATAAAAAATAGTAAAATAATATTGATTGATAATGTAATTATTATATTTTTTTTTAAAATAGTATTGCTTTTCGGAATTTTTTTTTTCTCTCTATAAAATAGACTTTTATTTTGGGTGAAAGTACTTAATAAGCTATTTTTATTTCATAAACTTTCAGTTTCAAGAAAAAAAATCATAAACTGTAAGTATTATTTTTTATTACACTTCATTTTTGTTGGTATGGGACAGTAATATATATAAATATTATCTATTAAGGAAAAATTATAAACTTTAAGTATTATTTTTTATTACATTTCAGTGTTATGGATTTATAAATTTCCAAGTTGATTTCCTATCGGATATACTTTTCCCTCATTTTATACTCCCTAAATCCCTAAAAAATCCCAAAAAATGAAAAAAAAAAAAAGAAAAGAAAATTATGGTAGATTGCAACCAATTTAAGAACAATGATTTCATTTGCTTATATATTTGTGAATTACACTAATATTATTGTCCATTTTGAAAATCAAGACTATTTTATTTGAATAAACAAAAAGGGGGGGGGAGAAATGAGATCACTCCGTCCCTATTCTTATTATTTTTTGTCAAATAAATAAATTTTTAGCAATAATTTTATGTTAATTTAATTATTTTTATAAAAAATATAAATAAGCTATCGATATACAATAGTAAATTTTAGATTTTCAGTAAATAATTAAATATCTAAAATTATTATTTTAAATCAATAATAAAAAAGGTTAAATTTCTATTTTTATTAATATATAAAAAATAGTAAAGTGACATTGATAGATAATGTAATTATTTTTTTTAAAAAATTGTATTCCTTTTCGGAATTTTTTTCTCTCTACAAAATAGACTTTATTCTTTTTTAACAAACAACAAATTCAATTGCTATTTCATTCCAAGTCTCGGACTCTTTTTGGCCTAGGCTAGGCCTGATAATTTTGATTCGCAACCTGTTCGAACTAATCTGTTATTTACCCGACCTTTTACAACCCATTTAACCGAATGAATTGAAACGGAACTTGTTAGCTCATCACAACCCGTCCAATTAACATGCCTATTCTTCTGGCTATATAAAAACATTACGGCAAAATTTTTATTAATTAATAGCATATTAATTACACAAATTAACACTTGCTTTAGCTTAAATCTTTCCAACATTTAGCAATTCTAATGGTTGTAGCGTTACAGTCAGTCAGTTATGAATCGCGATTTGATCACGGAGCGTATTTCAGATAAAATGAGATGAAATTTATTAGGTAGTGTAATATTTGAGTCATTGAGCACTTTGTGTAGTCTATTAGCTACCTCATGCCCCCTTTGCTCCGTTTGCAATAGAATTTTATTTAACTTGAGTTTGTAATTTAAATAAAAAATAATTAACATAATAAAAATATAAAATTTGTTGTCTAACAAGCATCAATATTTTTACTTAAATTACTTGATAAAAGTGTAATTAAGTTTGTCAAAAATCTATTTTTGATGGGACAGAGGGAGTAATTCTGAAGAATAGTACTCATATTTTGAAATAATTTATAATGTTAAAAATATCAATAAAATTAATACCTATTTAAAAATAATTTGATATCAAAATTTTGATACTTATGATTGCCGATTGGATTTGATATTTTGATAACATATGACTAGTGGTTATTGATATCAAAATTTGATTTTGATACTTATACGGAGCAAGTCACTACTAGAAACAACCCTATTATCGACGGAATTTTATCGACGGACAACATCCGTCGGTAATACCGACGGACATAAAAGGTTTACCGACGGAAAAATAATTTTCATTTGCCGGATTTTTTTTTTTTAAATTTTCATTTTGGTCCGTCGGTAACTCTACTATTTCCGTCGGTAAAAGCTGCAGTCGGCAATACGGACAGACTATTTACCCATGCCTTCTCCGGTCATTTAGGTCTAAATTAAAATCACTTCCTTCAGCGCCGTTGCCCCCGTTCGTTCAACGCCATCATTTCCGTCGTCGTTTCTCACCGGTGACTCTCTCTCTCTCTCTCTCTCTCTCTCTCTCTCTCTCTCTCTCTCTCTCTCTCTCTCTCTCTCTCTCTCTCTCTCTCTCTCTCTCATTAAATCCTTAAAAATCACTTCCAGCACCGTTGATTCGCCGTTGATTTGCCGTCGCCGTTGCCGTTGCCGTTGCCCTTCCAGCGCCGTTGCCGTCGCCGTCCGCCCTCCCTCTGTTCAACTTCCGCCGTTTAAAATCACTCCCGATATTTATGATATTCCATCTCTCCGTTCAACTTGCCGTCCGCCCTCCCTACCTTTTTAATTTTGAAATTAAATCTTGTACATTGAATATTTATGATATTCCATCTCCACTATATTTTTTCTGTTTTTTTTTTTTTTTTTTATATAACGTAAAAATAGAGCAATATGAATTTTGATGTGTTGAAAGGGGATATATATGGATTTTGAATTGTTAAATTTGAGTTTGATTTGGGATAATATACTGTGCGTTTGAATGGTTGATCTTGTAGGAAAATGTATGATTATTAACATATCTTTTGTGCGTAATATGTAATGAAAGAGGCAAGGAATGTGTTTTAATCATATGTGGGATGTATCGTTCAAAAAATAAATAAAACATATGCTGGATGTTTGTTTAGACCCAAAGACGGAGTCCATTGCATTGTCAAATTTAATTTGTGAAGGATAACTCGTAGCTCGGTCTATAATTTGTCCTTACTTTCTTTTTAGGTTTGGCTTCATGTTTTCTATGGATAATTTGTTCTTAATTAGCATCACAGATCTCCCCCTTAATGATACCTCCTCCGTCCCAAAATGAATGTCCAAAAAAGTTTAAAATTTACTCTTGGAGAGCAAATTTTAAAAGGTTTTGGATATTCATATTGGGACGGTGGGGTATTAATTAGAGAATCAGATGTAGTTTTAGCATGTGCATTTTGATGTATGGAATAAGTATATTTGTCTATAAGCATGTGTTTTTGTGCATTTATGGATTTAATTTCACTCGACTTTTCAAAGTGACAAGTTTATATTATTTTGGCATTCCACTCATTCCATTTTCTTTTGGATTAAAGTTCTATACATAACATGCTTTTACCCTTTTTTTTAAACATTTTTTATTTACTTAAACATAATAGCAAGATTTTCGGGATTCCAACACTCGATTTATCTCTCTCACTTTCTCTCTCTCTCATTTGTCACAGCCATTCGCCGCCGTTGCCGCCGTTTGCCGCCGTTGCCGCCGATTCTTTCCTAATTTCTGGTAAGGATTTCTCCTTTCTATTTCTCAAACACCATCACAAGATTTCTCAAAGGACTTCAGATAGCATATTAATTTAGGCTCAATTTTATGTTTAATTGTAATATAGATAATAGAATATGTGCTTATTGTTATGAGCTATTTGGTCTGTTTGTCTCCTCTGTGCAAACTGTAACCATTGTTTATCCGGACAAGGATTTGTGATTGTTTTTATAAATATTTATATGCTTCATGTTATGTATAGTCAAAGGGGGAGTGAGGGGGGTGAATGTATAAAATTAATAAATAAAAAATAAAAATAAAAAAACAAAATAAAAAAAATAAGTAAAAAAATGAAATAAAAAATAAATAAAATAAAATTAAAAAAACAAAATAAATAAATAAATAAAATAAATAATAATAAAATAATAATAATAAAAATAAAAATAAATAATAATAATAAAAAATATAATAATAATAAATAAAAAAAAACAAAATAAATAAATAAATAAAATAAATAATAGTAAAATAATAATAATAATAAATAAATAATAATAATAATAATAATAATAATAATAATAATAATAATAATAATAAATATAATAATAAAAAATAAAAAATAAAATAAAAAATAAATAAAAAAAAAACAAAATAAATAAATAAATAAAATAAATAATAATAAAATAATAATAATAATAATAATAATAATAATAATAATAATAATAATAATAATAATAATAATAATAATAATAATAATAATAATAAAAAATAAAATAATAAAAAATAAAATAAAAAATAAAAAATAAATATAAATATAAAAATATACATATATGTATATATATAAATAAGATGAGAGCCTTTCTCACCCACAACTATCAAAATTCGTCCATCTTTGATAAAAAAAGATAGAGCAAATAAGTTCTCCACTGTTTGAGCAAATGATTTTCTGTTTAATAAGAGTTTTTCCAGTTTCACTGTCCTCTTCTCTCTAAGGATCTTAAACATCACAACCATGTTCTTGTCGATTAATGCTTTTCTCTTACGGTGGTATACGGTCACAAGTAAAAACAAGGTAACGATATAACACCGGTGAAGAGAAAACAGAATTTTTCCAATTTTTCAATCTCCACCTTCCATTTACCCAAGATCTGATTGCGAGAATCTTCCTCATGAGCATGAAAGGTGGCGGTGTTGCTCTCAATCTCATGGTTGCTTCGCAAAACATGCAAAGCAACCGTGAGATTGAGGGCAACACCGCCAAACCTTTCAAGCTCATGAGGAAGATTCTGCAATCAGGATCTTGGGTAAATGGAAGGTGAGATTGAAAAATCGGAGGAAAGCTCTGTTTTCTCTTCACCGGTGTTATACCGTTACCTTGTTTTTACTTGTGACCGTATACCACCAGTGAAGAGTAAAACAGCAGGTCAAGAACATGGCTGTGATGTTTGAGATCCTTAGAGAGGAGGACAGTGAAACTGAAAAAATCTATATTAAACAGAAAATCCTTTGCTCAAACAGTCGAGAACTTGTTTGCTCTGTCTTTCTTGGTCTAAGCTGAGATAGGGCTTTGATAGTTGTGGATGATAACGACTCTCATCTTGTTTATTGATCAAAATTATGCATGTTATGGTAATGAATAAAAATAAAAATTATGCACGATTATATGATTTGTAAATATCATTATTGTCTATTAAAATTGCTTGATTTTCGATTATAAAGCAAGTAGACAAAGTGATATTTGCAATTCATACGTGTATAATGTATGGGATGGAAGCCGACCCCAATTCTAAACCTAATGGACATGAATTGTCCTTTCACCATAGAGAATGATATACTTAACAACAAAGAATTAAATATTAATATTTAAAATTATTCACATCCACCTAAACCGACTACCGAGACCAATTTGTGTTGAAAATTCTGAAAATTAAATAGTTTCAGAAGCCGATGTGAATTAGGGTTAGGGTTTGATATCAATAAACCTAAATGAAGTTTCTTTTTATTTGTATATATATTGATATATTGTTTTTATTTGTATATATAATATACTAGTTTAGATATGTCGGGTCGAGGTGGCAATCGTTCAAAGAGAGGGAAGGTTGCGGGTTTTGTCCATCGCCTTGTTTCACCAAGGACTGGAGGGAGGGGCTCTACGTCTGGTTCAGGACGTAGTGATGATGATTTGAGCAGTCAAGGTAATGTAAGCTCTAGTGTTCCAGTTAGTGAACCATCCGGACGGGTTAATTTGGACGCAATTATTAATGAGGAAGGAAAAATGGAAATATCTATCTCTCCTAGTGGCTAGTAAGTATTATTTAATTGTAAATGTCATATATATAATGTTGACATTTTATTATTGTCTTTTTATTTGTATATATATTGATATATTGTTTTTCAATTAATATCTTATAGGTTTATACATGGTGGTTGTCAAGATCCTGCTAGATGGTTTGGGGATTTATTCAGTGGGTATAATTTTGAGGAATTTTATCCCACCCCAAAGTCAATATCAAAAGAGGTGTACGCTATCTGGTATAGCCAGTTTCGGGTAAAATTACTTAATTCTCTTTCCTTTGTAAAGTTTGTAGACTATTCCCTTGTGTATTTAACTACTTTTACTATTTTTGTAGCACATATATTCATGCCCTGGATTTATCGACGTTCAAATCGAGGCGGCTTTCAAGAAATTGGTTGCTAAGCGGTACGCTGGGAAAGTGTACGACATGAAAAGAAAGTGGCTAAATGATGGTTTGCCTCCGGCTAATTTCTCCACCGGTGCGTGGGAGCGATGGGAAGCCTATTGGAACAGTGAGAAATTTCAAAAAAATTCAGAAATTGCAAAGAAGAATAGGAACTCACAAGAGGGGCGGGGGAGTGTGCACACTGGAGGATCAATTAACTTCAGCGAGACTTGATCCAGAATGGTAAACTTACTTCATTTATTATCCGCTTGTAAATTAAGCAATACTCTATTTGACTCATATATTGTTATTATTTGATAGGCTTTTTAAAGTTTTAATTTTTTTGTATGTTAAGCGTAAGAAACACGGAGATGATGAGGCTGATGTTGCCGTGTTTCGGCTACACATACCGCGGAGGAGGCCGCCGATGGCTCAGTGGCCACAATGGGTCAACCCTTATTACCGGACCCTTTATGTAAGTGTTAATAGTATTTTCTATTAGTAAATTATAAATTATTTAGTTAAAGAAATATTATTTTCTACCATAGTGTATAATGTATTTTTTTTTCAGGAAGAGTATGATAGGCGGGCTCATGAGGAGGCTATTGAAGAAGGAAGTTTGGCTCCTGAGAGCACCGAACGGCCCGCTTTTCGTGAAAATCTTTGGGCGGTCATTGTCCTTCGAGACAAGCAACCAAAGGGAGACCGCTTGCCTGGATTCGGAGGACATGGTGCGGGGTATTTTAACATGCCATTCCGCAGCCCTACTACGCAATACTTTTCATCTTCTTCCTCCGGCGGCAGTCATCATGTGGATCAAGAAGCGTTTGATGATCGGGTCAACAGAGAGGTTGAGAGGCGAGTGGAGCTGATCCAGAGCCAGGTGCAGGCCCAGGTGGAGGCCCAGGTGCAGACCCAATTGCAGACCCAGATGCACACCCAGATGGAGGCCCAGGTGCAGAGTATATTGGAGCAACAGCTTGAGCAGCGCATGCAACAATACTTGGCTACCATGAATTTGCAATCACAGCCACAGCCACAGCCACGTAATAGCGGTAACGCTTCTGATGAGTCAGTCGGTCAATACCTTAGACGAAGTGGCGGTGGTAGTGGCGGTGGTAGCGGTAGCGGTAGCGGCAGCGCTCGTGGTCGGGGTCGTGGTTGATTGACATTCATTTTATTTGGCTGGCATGTAATGTAAACAAATATATTTTGTTTCCCTTTCCCTTTCCCTTCCCTTTTCCCCAAGCGAAATAATTTCCTTTTCCCCTTTTCCCCTTTCCCTTTCCCCTTTCCCCTTTTCCCCTTTCCCCTTTCGCTTTAGGTTGTTTGATACAGTTTCACTTTATTTGATGTTCAAACAAAACATTTTCTCTTCCCCTTTTCCCTTTCCCATTACCCCTTATCCCTTTCCCATTACCCATTTTTCCTTTGTTTGTAGGTTGTTTGTGTTTTTTTTATGTTGGGATTTGTTTAAAACAGGTTTACAGGTGGTTTAATAATAAAATAATTTTTTTTTTTTAAATCTGGTCAAATTACCGACGGATATTTCTGTCGGTAAATAATTAAAAACACAAAAAATAAAATTAATTACCGACGGAAATTTCCGCCGGAAAAGTTCCAGATTACCGACGGACATATCCGCCGGAAATTTTTAAAATTGCCGACGGACATATCCGCCGGTAAATATTAATTTTTCCGACGGATTTAACCGTCGGTAAGTGTTTTTAATATTTTATTATTTTAATATTTATCGACGGAAATGTCCGTCGGTAACCTCCGGCAATGGCTCTGGCAAACCGGCCGGCGTACCTGCTTTCCGACGGACAATTTCCGGCAGAATTTTCTGTTTCCCGACGGACTATCCGCCGGTATCACCGACGAAAATGGTCCGTCGATATTACCAACGAATTATTTTCGACGGAATCTGACGGACTATAACCGTCGATAATGCCCATTTACCGACGGATATGGAGAATTACCGACGGAAATGTCCGTCGGTAAGAAGCCTGATTCTAGTAGTGAGTATTACCATTGGAGTTGGAGTAGGTCTCCGGAAAAACGCGTTTCTTCATAAGTTATGGAGAAACGTGTTTCTGGATATCAGTCTCAAAGGTTCTGGATATCCAGAACCCTTTGATCATGATATCCAAAAGTTATGTTAGAATGGGATCAACACATACCAACTTTCTGGTCATGGCCTTCACTTTTTTCTGAATATACTTTTCACTGTTTTCTGGATATACTTTTCACTGGTTTCTGGATATAGATTTGGCCAAGGTCATGGTCAATACAAAATTTCTGGATATCCTTTCTCTTAATTTCTGGATATACTTTTTAGTGATTTTTGGATATAGATTTGGCCAAGGCCATGGGCCAAGGTCATGGCCAATACAAAATTTCTGAATATCCTTTCAAAAGGTTCTGGATATTCAGAAACCGGTTTCTTCATAAATTATGAAGAATTTCTCCCTAGATTTTGGCTTGGAGTTGACCTCACTCGATCCCATTGTTACGTTTTTCTGTTTGGTATGTCTCTACGTTAATATCGTTTTGTTAATATTGTTTTCTAAATAAGTAATTAATTTGATTAAGTTTTATCATGATATAAAAAATTTAATATATTTCTTGTTTTTTGTAATAAATTAATGAAAGTAATTATAATGAGACGGATGAAGTAAATTCCTGATATTCTGTAGAATTATGGAGTGAAAATAACAGTGATGACGCCAAGCTTTTCAGGGTCAGGAGCGGTTCAAGGATATCTGGCTAGGATATTTTGGTGGTTGGATTGTACCTAAATCACAACACAAGTAAGCACCGTTAAGGTCAAAGTTGGATGTTACTCCAACTCAGGCCCTCGGGTGTGAGAGTAAGAATACTGAGATAATAAGGCTTGGAATACCTTGGAGTGTGTGTGTGTTTAGGGTTTAGAGTAATATGGCTTACTCGATATATTTGGAACTTACCTTGCCCAAGGGGACAAAGGCCTTCTATTTATAGGCAATGTAGTGGTGCTTGTTGAGGTAAGCAATGAGATCAGCCCTAGGGGGCACTTTGGTATTTGACCAGCTACACGTGTCCGCAGCTAATTGGCCCTGTCAGGGAGGGAACATTGACTGTCAGAGGGGGCATGGCTGAAAGGGACATGAGCCGTGTAGATGGCTTGGCGCATTAAATGAAATAGTAGGCGCCTGACTGAGCCACATTGAATGCGTGATGGGGGAGCCGGCAACTTGCATGTCAGAGCCAGTAAGCTAACTTGCTCAGTAAGGCTTGATATTTAACCGGGAGGCAGACATGTGCCCGCGATCAACATCGTGGCCGCGGTCAAAGGTATTTGACGCGGGCACAGATGGAGCGGTCATGTCTCCTGCGGGCATGGGTCCTCGCGGACATACAATCTGCGGGCACGGACCCAACGGTCACAGGTCGTGCGGGCACGAATATAGCGATCAGGATCCTTCCGATCTTTAATAGGATTAATGCGGGGAGGGACGCGGTCTTGACCTCAAGGGCCTATCTGTCCGCGATCTTCCCCCCAGCGGTCTAGGAACTGCCACGTCACTGGTTCCTTGGACCAGACCGAGCGCGGGCCCGGTCTAGTAGATCCGGGCTCATCAATGGCCCCTAGCTCCGAGTGTGATTATTTATGGTCTGAGCGAGGAGGTACTAGATGTTCGGTAGGATTGGATCGCTGCTTTGGCGAGCACCAGTGTTGGCGTTTTTGTTGGTTGTTGCTTGGCCCCATGGGCCTATGGGAACGTTCGGGAGGCACCAGTGAGAGACACGTGGCCCCTTGCATGCTGTGCCTCCCGGTTAATCACGTGGGCCCCTGGGCAGATGAAAAGACGGGGCGTGGTACGTACATGGGTACGTGTCAGTCATCCAAGGGGGGTAATAAATGCTCAACCGGCGGAATTTTTGAATTTTCAAACATTTGGAGACGGTTCAGGGTCCGAGGTGTGGTTTGTGGGCTAATTAATACGGGTTAACGGGTTAACCTGTATAGGTAGGCCTTATAAATACCAAACCCTTAAACCTCAAACCCTTTTTACCGTTTCCAAACCTTCAAAGAGCCCTTGAGAGAGAATTTCTTGCTGCGATTTCTGTGCTAGCGTTCTTCGAATCCAACCTTAAAGTCTTTTTTCGTAAGTAATTTTGGGGTGTTCCTTCTGTGTTTCTTCTTCATCTCTTTCTGTTTTTCTTTTCTGGGTTTGGTAGAATGACTACTCGTGAGTTTGGACCCCGCCGTCCCATAGAATTAGGAGATGGATCCACCCCTGATACCTTTGTCATTTGTAAACGGACGGGGGGAATCTTTAGGAAGGTAGGGCTAGGGTGGATAAGGCTATCATTGCATAGATTCTTGTATTTCTGTGAGAAAGATGATTGGAGGCCGTTCGTCCCACCCCGGTTGTGGGAGGCCAAGAGGAAGTACATTTATAACCGTGATGTACTAGTGTTGGGGGATCACCGTAGGCTAAGAAATTTTGTAATGGGGGTTTTGTGCAGGTTTCCCCGCGAGAGAGATCAGGCTTTGAACGCCGTTGAATTAGTGAGGAGAGCGATTCGCGTCCCCGAAGTAATTTGTGACTGGGAAAAGTGTGAGCTGATGGATCCTGAACAAACCAATGCTTCGCGGGCACCAGGCAGGGACCTGAATGACCCTTTGGACGTTCTGCCCCTGAGGACCATATTTCCCGATGTGCCCGCGGCCCCTAATAACCCAATTGACCTGAGTAGCAGCGAGGAGCTGGAGCCTCTGAACTTTGAGACTACTGGAGGCGGGGAGTATGAGGCTGAAGTAACCTCTGCCCGCGGTGATGCCACCGGTCTCTTTGGCTCGTCGAGCTTGGAGACCGAGGAGGATGACCGCGAGGTTGAGGATAGGAGGGTCGCGGGGACCTCTAAGAGGGCTAATGAGACGACGAACATAGTCGATGCCTTTTCTGACCCTGACTCCGAGGAGGAGGAGATAGTGGTGGCCCCTGGACGGAGTAAAGGCAAGAGGCCAGCAGCTGAGGTGAACCCTGGTCCTGGCCGCGGCCGCGGTAAGAAAGCCAAGGAGGTGGCTACTATTGACTGGGAGGAGGACATATATGAGATCTATAACGTTGACCGCAACGCCTTCCGTGTCCGCACCCTGGGCCATGTTCAAATAAAGGATAAGGAGAAGCTGCGGCCAGAAACCATAGCAGATGTCCGCGAGGACAACAGAGCCTGCGTCTTCTATGGGACCCAGTTTGAGAATGGCTTGAGGCTGCCTTTGGACCCCTTCTTTTACTTCTTCCTAGAGTTCAACCATTGCCTGCCCATGCACCTGACTCCTAACGCCATCAGGGCTATTGTTTCCTTCATAGCAGTTTGCAGATTCTTAGGTTATGAGCCTTCCCTGTCCAGGCTCTATGCCTATTATCAGAACCAAATCAGCCGGGGTATTCTGAGCTTGAAGACTAGGAATTACTCTATCAGGACCTTCTCTCCCCCTTCGAACAAATTTGACCAATGGAACCAGAGGGATATTTTGGTCATTGAGTCCAGATTTGGTTGGCCCTTCTCCAAACCCTCAAGTCCGGTCCGATGAAGGTGGCCGCTAGTAGTTATCCTGACCCATCCTCCGCCGATGCCATGCGATGTGCCCTAGAGAGACATTTGGCCACGTATCTTGACCGCGGGGAGAAGCCCGTTTATGATGTGGGTTCTATAGTTGAAGATGAGCCTCTTTTGATCTACTCCTGGGGTGGCTCCTCGCGGGAGGGTGCCCCACATGCCCCCCCAGGAAGTAGAAATAGAGCCCTTGCCCCGTGACCACGATTGGAGGGTGCACGAGCACTACCAATTTGAGGCCGACCAGGACACATCGTATCCGGGCGCCGAGTGCGATCCTCCCGAACTCATCGGTCTACGATTCCTTTTGTAAAGCTTGTTGCTTTATCTTGCCTTTGATTTTTTTGAACTGTCTTCTAACCATTTTTCTTTTCCTCCAGAGTAGATCTCGAAGAGTACAATTTCTGATGGCCCCCTTAAGTGCTGCTCAGTTGAAGGCCAAGAATATGAAGGCCAACAAGGAAGCGGCTCAGAAGAGGCAGCATGAATTGGGAGGTGTCCCGGGCAAGGACAAGACTGTGCCCGTGATGAGTAGGAAGAGCGGGGATCCCTTGTCAGCTCCCAAGGTTATCCCCACCACGGGGAATCTGCCTCCACCCCCCAGGGGTCCTCCCCCAGCTCACGCCGTTCGGGTTCCCTCTCCAGGCCGCACTATCTCTTCCGGCCATCTCGTGGATTCCCGGAAGAGGAATGAAAGGGATGGGGAGGAGGGGCAAGGGCATAGGAAGCTCCAAAAAGTTGGGGATGCTCCTTCCCGAACTACCACTGCTCCAGCCGGCTCATCCACTTCTTCCCCCATTGGGGGGTCAATCTGCTCGGTGGCTTATCCGGTGACCCCTCTGACCACCCGCGAGGAGACTCTGGCCGTCAGAAGAAAGTTATCTGATGTGCCCGCTGTGACTGGGGTGGACATTTACACCCGAAATTCAGCCAATGCCTCTGTGGGGATCGGGCTAGTGAACCATCTCTACTCCCCGGACTTCTACAAAAATGTAGTTGCCGAGGAGAATGTCTCTGCCCTGGTGGGGGATATAGGCCTCGCTCTGACCGAGGTAAATGATCGCTCTTTTCTTTGCCTTCACCCTTTCCCCTCTCTCAATCTTTGTCTAATTCTCACTCTCCTTCCCCGCAGGTGAGTAATAAGGTGCTGCGGCTGCGGGAGAGCTGCGATACTTTGTCCGCCGATGTGGAAAACAAGACTTCCATTTTGGCGGGCAAACTCCGCGAGCTGAATGCGGCTCAAGAGAGGGTTGGGACCTTGAACTCCCTTCTTGATGCCAAGGATAAGACCATCTCCGCTCAGGAGGCCGATCTGAAGGGTTTCCAGGAGAGGGTGACAGAGCTGGAAAAGGCCCTTGAAAAGGCGAAGAGTCAGCGGGATGAGCTCCGCGGGCATAAGGCCGAGTGGGAGCCTAGGAATAAAGAGCTCGCGGCCAAGCTGGAGGCCATGAAGGTGACCGTGGACACCTTGGAGAAAAAGGTGGATGAGCCGTCCGAGCGCTGCTTCCCCTACAAACGGCCTGGAGGCGGAGGGGAAGTCCGCCTCGATGATGTCCGCAAGGAGGCGGTGGAAGAATATAAGAACTCCGAGGAGTTCAAAAACTGGCTCCTTGCGAAGAATCTTGCTCAGTACGAGGCCGGGGTCCGGACACAGATTCGGAACTTCGCGGCCACGGGCAAGTTTTCTGTGCAGGAGTTGGCCGTGATTGGCTCTCTTGTTGCTACAGATGATGACTGCCTGCCCGGGCATGCGTTAGTTCCTCTGTCCGAGGATGAGGTTAAGGGCCTGGATCTGTCCGCAGCGGTCTCCTTGCCTCCTGTGGCCGAGGTGACTGCCCTTAGCCTCATCGCCGAGCTGGATGAGCTGAGGTTTGGGGAAAACCCTATACCCCTGGGGGAAGCCATAGCTCGCGTCCTTCCAAACGGGCCTGCTATTGGTGATCTCTTTCCTCAGCGGGCAGCCCCTGCTCCGACCTCTGCTGAGCCTACCTCTGACCCTATAACGGACTTGTTGGTGAATAGGCTTCCTTCTCCAACTCCGGCTTCAGAGGCGGGCACAGAAGCAGCGACCACAGAGTCCACGGAGGCCCCCAAGGATCAAGCTCCCTTAGCATAGGTCTTTTTTGTTTTTTCTTTTTGTAATAGATGGTAGGACCCATGTAAATACTTATTTTTCCTTAATACAAGAATTTTTCCTCCCTTCCTGTATTTGTTTTATCTTAATTGCTCGTCTTGTAGGCTTTTTTGAGTATTTAGCAATTTTCGAGCACCTTAGTACTTGCCTTCTTGCTTCATACTTTTTCCAGCGTTTTTGACTAACAATTAAATTTTATACTCTCCTTCTGCGGTCAAAAGCTTAATAGGCCCTTTGCCCGCATTCTTTGAGTTTTCCTAACTCTTTATTCAAAACCCCTTGAGGTTTTTAGTGAGAGTCAGCCCTATTTCTCTGTGACCGCGTTTGTTTAGCCTTGTGGCAAATTTAGGGGTCTTGACCCCAGTTTGTCTATTTGGCTTTGTTAAACTCTTTTGATCACTCCCATCCATTTACACTTATTCCCAGCCTTGCGAGCCGTGGTGTAAGTCAAAAGCAGCCAAGGCAAGCTACTTTCATAGGGCATGTAGAAGGTGGCCGTGAGGCTATTGTCTACGCAACAGAAAGGTAGGAGCATATTTAGCATAGAGGCCCTTTAACCCCCTGGCATCTGTATCCCCTTATTGGAGGTTCACGCTTTTTGACCCTTTATTCAAAACCCCTTGAGGTTTTTTGTGAGGGTCTCATGGCGATCAGGTGAACGGGCTTATATGTAGGCCTTTGTCACATATAGGCATACGAGTAACGGCCCTAACGAGGACCTTCGCGCACTGAGCAGGGCGGACTTTCGGTCTTTGTCCCTGCTGGCATCTATATCCACTTATTTTTGGTGGTGTCACACGGGCAGGACGGAGTATCCTCCCCGCGATCTAGTACGGACGTAATGGCCCTTTGTACATATATAGGCTTGCGGATCTTAAAGGATCTTTGCGCATCAGTAGGTAGGAGCTCATATGTTTGCTCTTTAACCTATCGACATCCGCTTGCGGGCATCCACTTTAGCTTTTGAAATTTGGTGGGAATAGGTTTTTGCATCAAAATATGATGATAACTTCTCCTCATATATATATAGTCTATACTCCCTCTAAAAATTACAAAGATTTCAAAAGAAGTATCTTTTAAGGTGGTCGCTATTCCAAGCGTGCTTAAGCTCTGCTCCTTCCTTTGGTCGCAGTATGTAGGTACCCTCCTTGACTATTTTGGTAACCTCATATGGTCCTTCCCATTTCGGGGACAGCTTATTGAAACCAGGTTGGGCCCCTTGAACCTCTACGCTTCTAAGTACCCAATCTCCAACTGAAAAACTCCTCTTATTCACCCTTTTATCGTGGTGTTTCTTTGCTTTCTGCTTGCAGTTCACCATTTTTTCATTTGCCCGCATTCTCTTTCCTTCGAGATCGTCCAGGTCACACCTTCTGTTTGCCTCGTTTTGAGACTCGTCGAAGTATGTGACTCTGTACGAGGGTAGGGCAACCTCAACTGGAGCCATTGCCTCTGACCCATACGTGAGCGAGAAAGGAGTTTCTCCTGTAGAATTTCTTATAGTTGTGCGGACAACCCATAATGCGGTCTGGAGCTCATCCAACCATCGTCCTTCTCGCCCCTCCAAATTTTTCTTTAGGGCGGTCAGGACTAACTTATTTGCAGCCTCAGCCTGGCCGTTTCCTTGAGGATAGGCAACTGCAGATTTGCGGTGTTGTACTTTCATTCTCTCACACTCCGCGGTGAACTTTGCGGAGAACTGAGTGCCATTGTCTGAAATTATTGCTCGGGGAACTCCAAATCGGCAATAGATGTGGTCGTGGACGAAATTGATAGTGTTCTCCTCGGAGATGGTAGCTAAGCCCTTGGCTTCGTCCATTTAGTAAAATAATCCACGGCCACAACAAAGATACTTAATGTTTCCTCTAGCGGTTGGAAATGGTCCAATAAGATATATCCCCCACGTATCAAACGGCCACGATGGTACCACCAAAGTCTGCTCTGTTGATGGTAGTCTAGGAATGTCCGCAAATCTCTGGCACTTATCACACTTTCTGACGTACTCTTGTGCATCCCTCCCCATCGTAGGCCAAAAGAAACCTTAGAATTTGATTTCGTCTGAGAGAGTGCGAGCACCTGGATGTCCGCCACAAACTCCTTCATGGACCTCATAGAGTAAGTTGGTGACCATGTGAGTTTTGACACATCTCAGCAAAGGCTTGGTGAACGACCGTCGAAAAAGTACCCCTTCGAGGACGAGGTATTTCGCGGACACCGTTCTGATGGCTCTAGCCTTTACTGGATCCTCGGGGAGGGTCCGTCTCTGATGTAATCCTTGATCTTATCTACCCGAGTCCCTTACTTGATCCTCAAGATTGTTTATCTCGAATTCGATCTATAGCAGGTCTTTCTGAGAACTCCATCTGGCAATCTGCTTCTAATTCCACAATTTCTTGATCGGTTATTACGGAGAGGAGGTCGGCTTCCACATTATCCTCTCTCATGACTTGGTTCACTCATAGTAGGTGAAATTTTTGATGAGGGTTTTTGCAAGGCCACAAGATCGAGTTAGTCTTTGGGTTGATAGTATCATGCTCCCCCCTAATTTGATTAACTATGAGCTAAGAGTCACTATTGATCTCTATATTCTGAACTCCCAAGTCTCTTGCCAATTCCATGCCTGCTATAACCGCTTCATACTCAGCCTGATTGTTAGATGCCTCGAACTTGAACCTTAAGGCCCTCTTAAATTTCTCCCGCGGGTGCGATCGAAGTATGCCCGCGCCACTTATTAGCTTGCTCGCAGAGCCGTCCACGTATAAAATTCATACCTCCTCTGGACGCTCCCTTGGCTGTATAATTTCTGTGCTGGGGCTATTTGGGACTTCTTCAGATTCTGCCCGCTTTCTTTTTCCCAGTCGGCCGTCCGCCATTACGAATGATGATTCTACCACAAAATCTACTAAGGCCTGCGCTTTGATTGTCTTTCTCGGGAGTAGGTGATCCGGAACTCGGTGAGCTCGATAGACCAAGCTAGCATTCTCCTCGAGGGACTACGGTTTGTGTAAAACCTTTCTAAGCGGGGCCTCAGTCAGTACAGTTATAGGGTGCGCAGAAAAGTAAGCTCTTAATTTTCGAGCGGATACAAGCAAAGCGTAAGCTAACTTTTCTATATTAAGGTAACGCCTTTCTACGGCGGACAACGCCTTAGATACATAATAAACTGGTTTTTGGGAGTTATTATCCTCCCTTACAAGAACAGCGGCCTCTTGCTAGATCGATGCTTGCTAAAAAACGAAAAAGCTCTTCCCGGGCAGCTTTGAGTAGAGGTGGCTGCCCGAGGTATGTCTTGACTTCTTCAAAAGCTTGATGGCATTCTTGATTCCATGCAAATTCATCAGGCTTCTTCCCCCCTTTTAGAGTTTTGAAGAAGGGGAGGCATCTCTCTGCTGACCGCGAGATGAAGCGGCCAAGTGCGGTGATGCGACCATTGAGCTTTTGTACATCCTTCACGCAAGCAGGAGGTTTCATGTCGAATAAGGCTTGGATTTTTTCAGGATTAGCCTCTATCCCTCTTTGATTGACCATGAATCCGAGGAACTTGCCCGCCTTGACCCCAAAAGCACACTTAAGGGGATTTAGCTTCATGTTATTACGGCACAAGTTTTTGAAGGTTTCCTCCACGTCGAGCTCGTGGGAGTTTTCCTTAGTCTTTATAACCATATCGTCAATGTAGGCCTCAAGATTTACGCCGGTTGGTTTTGAAGACCAGATTGACCATTCGCTGATATGTGGCTCCTGCATTTTTTAGCCCGAAGGGCATCATTTTGTAGCAATAAGTCTTGCCCGCAGCGATGAAAGCAACGGAGCGGACATCTTCAGGAGCCATTTGGATCTGATGGTAGCCGGAGTATGCATCAATGAAGCTCAATATTCTGTGGCCGGCTATAGAATCCACCAATCTCTCTATGCGAGGAAGAGGGAAGCAGTCTTTGGGGCATGCCTTGTTGAGATCCGTGAAATCAACACACATCCTCCACTTGCCGTTGGATTTTTTAACCATAACCACATTGGCAAGCCATTTTGGGTAGGTAATCTCCTTTATTATCCCCGCTTTGAGTAATTTTTCAACCTCTTCCTTGATTGCCATTTCTTTCTCCGGAGAGAAGTACCTTGATTTTTGATGAATGTTTTTGAAGGATGGGTCATTATTGATTTTATGGAGGATCACGTCCTTGCCGATTCCTTGCATATCCTCCACCCTCCAAGCGAACACATCACAATTTGCTCTAAGGAACTCGATGAGTATCCTTCTCTCCTCGCAGTGAATTTCCAGCCCAACCTTAACAGTTTGTTCGGGGAAGTGGGGGTTGATGACCACCTCCTCGAGCTCGTCGTTAGGTTGAAGGTCGCTGATTTCACGATTGTGCAAGGAGTCAATGATAATAGTTGGGGGTTGACCTGAGCTCCGGTTAGTGTTGCCATAGAGTATATGACATCGCGGTCAATCTCCCCCTCAATTCCTCGATCAATGTATCCTCCCTCAATAGGGGCCAACTGTTTGTATTTTCTGCTCGTCTTGAGCTCCACCTTAGTGGAATGGAAAGAAAGCATGCCAATTGGAATGGGTGGCGGCACAAGTGCTAGGGCCTTCCCTTTCTTCGCTTTGTCCTCGCCCTCTATCTGCGGGCAGGATGTCTGACCTTTATTTGCCTTTCTTTTCTCCTCGAGTGCTCGGAGGAATCTCCCGGGCTGGTTCTTGATGGTAGCAACCCCGCCCGGGGTGTTAAATTTCACCCTTTGGTGGGGAACAGAAGCAACTATTCCTAATTCGGCCTGAGCAGTTAGGCCGAGAATAGCATTGTATTGGGAAGGAAGATCGACCACCATGAAAGTGATTTTGGCCGTCTTCTGCATGGGTTTTTCCCCAATAGTTACTTCAAACACAATCGTCCCCTTTACCCCCACTGCGTGATTTGTGAAGCCTTCCAACATGCCCGCATAAGGAGACAGGTTAGCCTCGGTCATCCTCATGCTAACCAACGTGTGGTAGTAGAGGATGTCTCTGGCCGCGCCCGTATCAATTAGGACTCGGTGTATGTTGGCCTGGTTTATCTTCATTGGGATGGTAATGGGCTGAGTAGAGTGGAATAGGGAGGAGGCAAGTTCACTCTTTTTGAACCCTATTTCCTGCTCTTCTTCCGAGTCATGGGGGAATCAGAAAAACTTTTTCCAAAGTGCGGATTTGAAGGGAGAGTTGTTTATTGGAGGGAGGCTCCTCGCCAATGAAATGAATGTCATAATCCTCCAAATCCTCATCATAGTTATCTCTCTCATTCCTTTCGGGGCCACGTGTATTTCGTGCCCATTCTTGGTTATTATTGTTGGGGGCATTGTTGTTGTTCCCTTTAACCCACCGGGTCGGTTCCCGATTATTGATTTTCGCTTGGATTATTCTCTTTAATTGGAAGCAATCTTGATGCATGCCCGTGGTCGTTGTGATACTCACAGAACTTAGCCCTACTCCTCTCATTTGGTTTTCTGAGCATTGGGGGAGGAGGAGGAAAGTCTGAGGCTCTCATTATTACCACTCTAGGCTCGGTGAGCTCGGTGAAAGGTGTACTATCCACTGCCTTTCGGAGTTTGTCTGACCCACGACCTCTTTTTTGCCCTGATTATTAGTGCGGGCAGGCTCCGGGGTGGTCTCCTGAACTTGGCTTATTCTCTCCTTTGCGGAGGCTCGGGGAGCGGGCACGTTTGGCTCTTCGGCAAAGGCTATGGCCGAGGCTCTTTCATACATTTCCTCCACGGTTTTTGGCGGGCTGGAGGCAAAATTCATCTTGAGGAAAGAGGAGGTGAGGCCGCCCTCAAAACAGAGTCTGATGTCTCCTCCTTCCTGTAAGTGCTCCAATTTGCGCTTGTTAGAATTTTCGTTAGAAAATTAACGAAAGTTATAACATTTCTAACAATTCCTAACATTCCTAACTTTTCTAACAAAGTGAGGGCAAAATGGGCATTGCTATTTGAAGATAAACCAAAGAAAGAATCTCAAAAAGCAAAAGAATTAAGAAAATCCCGAAACAGCAAGTTGAAAAACATCAGCTGTTTGATTTTTTTGAAAAATATTCTTTGTGTCCAAAGCCTGCAATGCATTTAATGAACAAAGTGCACGCCGGGGTTGATCCGCGCGGATGGGATTGTCAATTCCAGAGGGCTATAAATTGAGCCCTCCAGACACAAAAAAGAGGGAGAACAACAACACAACTCACAGCATTTGGCGAAAATACTTGAGAAAACAGTGAGAATTCTCTAAGAATTGTCACCTTTTTCTCTTGAATCTTCCCAACTTTCACTCACTCAAATCAAACCCACTCACTCTCAAGTTCAAACACAAACACAAAAACACAAGGAAGATAGGTATAACCTCCCTCTCCTTACCCTAAATTCTCTCATCCATGCATACATTTTCAAGCTACAAAATGTAGTTTGTTCATTTTCTTGCCTTAGATCCAAGAGGATCACCATGGAAGTTCATCTCCATGGATGATCCTCTACAAGGATCAACATTTTCTTCAATGTGTTCTTACTTACTTGCAAATGCATTTTTCAAAACCCTAAAAACCATTTTCAAGCACCAAATCTTGATTTCAAAGGATAAAATTCCCCTTCCCAAGCAAATGAAGTGCTTAGTCCTAATGTACCCCAAGGATGGTTTGGTATAGTTGATTCACCACTAAAATGTCAAGTGATCACTAACCAAAACCTAGGGAAATGGGGACAAGCATGGATGCAAAAACCCCCTTTAAAATCATTTTTCCTTTCTTGAGAAGTTGCTGTCCAGTAGCAATTTTCCAAGACCCCAGTCTATTGTCTTAATTTTGGACACAGATAAACTTGTAATTTGGTGTTTACTACAAAACACTTTTTGTAGCCAACATCTAGAGCTTTCCATACATATTTTTACTTTATTTTTTTCGTGAGTAAAACTCCCTTTTTCAAATTTTCTTTCAGAGGCCAGTTCATCAGCTTCTGGAAATCCAGATTTCATATCTGAGATTTCCAGAAGGTTTTGACCCCTCAAATCTTCTCCAAAATGGAAAATTCCTTCGCAAAAATCTTATTTAAGGTTTCTGGAACAACTTTCATTCTCTGAGTTTATCCAGATTATGAAGTTTTAAGGCCCTTGAATCCATTTCAAAATCAAAGGTCCACTGCCTTTTTCATTCTGGCAGAAGTGACTCTCAACTTCAAAAGGTCTTTTGAGTACCAAATCTCAATTCAAAAATCTTTCAAAAAATCATGGGATCAGTTTAAAGTCTTAAAAAGACATCCCAATTTTTACTTTTCTGAGTTTCAACTTATTTTGGCCAAAACACACACACACACACACACACATAAATGATTTTCAGCTTGGAAGACTCGTTTTACGAGGCATTCCGGGTGCACACTAACGTCCTTCCCGGCGTGTAACATGACCTCCGAACCCAAATCTCTAATCTCGGGCATTTTTCAAAGTTTTGGCCCTTAAAACAAAAATGGCGTGGCGACTCCGTTTTCCGATTTTATTTGGTTTTTCAAAGAAACGCAAAAACCGAATTTTTCCCGCGAATGGCAACATCATCACAGTGGCGACTCCGCTGGGGACTCGAGCTTTAAAAAAAAAAAAGATATTTGGTATATTGGTGGAAACCATTAAACTTCCCGTTATCGCCTCCTAACACGAGTCGGGGATAAATTGTGGTTTAACAATCCCACGTACCGGTATCATTGTTTTCAAAAGAAAAAGAAAAGCTTTTGAGGGTCAAGCTTCCGTCCCGGCTTTAAAAATCATTTGTGTGTGTGTGTTGATTTTTGCACATTTTCGTGTTGTTTTGGTCGCCTCGGAAAAAGTCAAAATTTTGACTGTCGGAATCATGTCCCAAATTGTCGGAATTCTTGTGCTTATATGCTTATGTGCTCATTTCAAAAAAAAAATATTCAAAAAAAAAAAGAAAATTTTCAAAAAAAAATCATGCATCATATTTTTAAAACACATAAAAAATTTCTATTTTACTCAGAAAAAGAAAATAGACTGCTTGCACACTACGCGCACGTGACCGTACACTGCACACTACGTCCCTAACCCGGGGAAATCCTTGTCGCGGCCCGTTTGGTCTTATTACGCCTCTCGGTGCAAGCACAGGACTACCCAAACATCCCATGGAGCCTCGTGTCGACCATGCACTTGTCCGTGACACACTCTGTCCGAGACCCGGTTGGTTTTTAGTCTGGTCTGTGTCATGCCCTGTCTGTGTATAGACCTTTCCTTTCAAGCCTTTGTCGGCATACCGACTCAATATCTTTCGGGGACCCTAATCAGTCGAAGTTCTGCCGGTTTTTCGCCGCAGACTTTGACCAAGATATTGACCGGCGCCTTGACTTCGGCTCTGACTGGCACAAATTATACACTGACTCCCGGCATTGACACTGAATCATCAAGGATTAACGATTATTTCATGCCTAATTACGGCCTAAATGACAACAAGTCAAGATCAATCGTGGACATTTATCAGTCCAAATCTTGCCGACTTTACTGTCGAGCTCTCGGACATGATCTTGACTTTGACGTCAGCTTTCACTACAAGAAAACTGGTCTTTCGCGATTGCTTTTGGCGATGGCAAAAAAAGCAGTCACGTTTGAGTATATAAGGAGACGGCCTTCGTGACTGCATTTAGTGCAGTCACAGTACGCTAGCGTGATGGCTAAGCAGTCACGGATGCCATCACATTATATGTTTTTCCTTTAGCGCCAACAATTTAGTACGTGCGCGGGAATGCGAAATTCTAATGCGATTGTATTTTTATCAAAGGTGATGACTTTAGCAATCACGTTTTTATTATTTGCAAAGGCGACTGACTTTGCAATCACGTTAGATAAAAAATAAATTAAAAAATTCAATTACTAAATTAAATATATATATTTTTTTTTTCATATGACGATTCCACGACCAAGAAAAACCCTTGTTTTTCTTTTCCTCTCTCACTCTTCTCGCACCGGCGATTCTAGGCGTTCCTTCCGCTTCCCTCTCAGCGTCAACTGCGATTCCTCCGGCGGCTATTCTTCCTCCGGCGTTCTTCCTCCGGCACAGGTGACTCTCTCTCTCTCTCACGCTCTCTCTCTCTCTCGCTCTCTCTCTCTCTCTCGCAGGGGCGGGGTAGGGCTCATCTCCCTCCGACTAATTTGAATTCGATGAAGAATGATAGCGTCTGTTAATTTAGTTTCTGATTTCTTTTCATGGAAAAATCTCATTTTGATTTTGATTTGGATTTGGGGCTAAAATTTGGAAATCCACAGTTGGGTTTGATAATGCCCTACCCCGCCCAAATCTGAAGTGTTTCTTCAATTTGTGGTACATATACATAGGAGCAGTATATGCGGCCAAAGCGTTTGCACGCACGTCAATCTATATTAGACAGCCTCTTTCATTTAAATGTACAATTGTGTACATTTATATTGACCTGACCTTTCTCTGTATCACACATCTTTAATAATTTGTTTGTTTTCCATCTGGATGGAGGAATCCAAAACTAGTCTTGGAGTATAATTTGTTTGTTTTCCATCTAGATGGAGGAATCCAAAAATCTTGTCTCGCAATTTATAGATTTTTATTTTTTGGGTTTGGGTGATTTTTATTACAGTCAATAATCTTGGTGGGTCTACGACTTGGAAACTAATTGTGTCTTACCACCCAAAACTGATTTAGCATGGGATTCACAAGACGTCCAAGAGTAATCTTTATATCTTAACATTTACGAGTATATTGTTTTCTTTTTCATGCTTTTCCTTCATTTGAATTTGTAACAATGATACTCCCTCCGTCCACTTTTCGAAGCTTTGGGTCATTGACGAAGTTTGATGCTTGGTTTCCCAGTTAGGTTGGGCACCTGATTGTAACTATCTCAATGCATCTCTGCAGGACCCTTGGTTTAAACTGGGTCTTACTTGGGACATATACTCATTAGTTCCCCAAGTATAACACTGTCACCCTTGTGAGCATTCCCATTTGTTTGCACTTTTAACCAATGTAGATGGGATTGATTTATGCTATGTTCATTATTCATTGCTTGTGTCATTTTTTTCACGAGTCATTTATCTGTGAGATGTTTTTTTGCTGGCAGGAAAGGGATCAACGGTACAAGGAACTTGGCTTGAGGGATAAATTGATTCCTGGTGAAGTTTTAAGTATGCATAAAATATGCATAATGTTGCAGCATTTATTACATTTTCGTAGACATGTGTCTTTTAATTCGTCAAAGCTTTATTGTTCAGGTTCCACACTTATGATTATGCAAGGCACTTCGTTAGTGCTTGTACTCGTATTCTTTGGCTTGAGGGTACACCTGAAGGAGTTGAGGATCAAGGAAAGCTTACTCGTGTGGCTGCGGTATATGTTCTGTTTTTACTATGCACAACTGCATATTATTTCATGCTTATGACAGCATTAGTTTTGTCTACGGAGCTGCGCAAATAATTATCATGAGATTTATCTTAAGTTGTTTAAATATTCACTTAAACCACAGTTTCCTATCGGGATAGATTCTGAACGATTCGTTCAAGCTCTTGAACTCCAACCAGTAAAGGATCACATGAAAGACTTGCAAGATAGATTTGCTGGCCGGAAGGTATGATCAATTTCATTTTCTATTCAGCTGTTTATTAAAAGTTCACAACACAGTATTATGCTAGTACATTTTTTTATACTACCCACTTTTCTTGTGGATATTCTATAATTAACTTGGATTTTCTGTCTTGTTATGTTGTATTTCTTTTTAAGCCACTTATCCAGATATGATGGATTCTCCCTTACTCATCGATCAAATCATGGGTCTAATGACTCTAGAAATGTATTTTGCCTTTTCTTCCTTTTCCACTTATCCAGGGAACATAAGTTTATGTCATCAAACTTAATTTTTATTTTGTTCGCGTTGGAACAAACTGTGGTAGGCCCATTTACAACTTTATATCGCTGTTATTGCAATGTACACCAAGGACCAAGAAAGTCCTTCATTTCATGGATTTTTCCGGTGAGCCTTTCCATGTTACATGTTGTAGAGTTTGGTCGTGGTCCTTTGAGTTTAGATTTTAATAGATCACATGAGTATTGATAAATGGTTTGTTGTTGTTTGGAAAACCCAAAATCATTTTGGGACTAAAGCTTTGTTAGTGTCATCTAATTGTGGGGTTGTTGCTTGGCTAAATTGATTCCTTGACTTGATCTACTTTATGGAATTTCGATTGCTTAGTTCTGTGCAAAGAGCAAGAATGATAGGACTTAAATTATGTGGAGATCAATGCATGTGTCGAAAGTCTAATTCACAAGTTCTTTATCATGAGTGGGAATGAATCTAAGAAGATATTTTTGGTGTATAATTGCAATTTTCAACTGCAATGGTTGTATTAATATGGGATGTTGACATTTACAAGGGTTTTTACCTTCTGGAACATGTGTCACCTATGTAAATGGGTTGTATATGGTGTTCATAAATGCAACTTCCCTGGTTGCTTGTTATGTTTTTGGTAGAATTCCAATTTCAGCGAGGTTCCATGTTCGTTCTTGTTTATTTATTGTCATATTGAAATCTCAGTTCATTTCTTTTTCACTTTATTCAGGTGCTTGAATTCTAGAATGTGTTTCACTAGTCTCTGGTGGTTCGTCTGATGCTAGCACAGAAGGTCCTGCAAAAGTGTTCTTGGCGGAGCACTTACTTCTCTCGTGCTTTCTTTTTAATTCCCGTTGTCACATCCAATTTTGCAATGTCTAGTCTCGAGGAGCCTCTTCGTCTGATGCTAGCACAGTAGGCTGATGTATTTTCTTGACAAACCTAGTTTCTAGGAACAAGTGTAAGTTGATTGTTTTTTTTAGATTAACTTGGTAGGATGATACATTTTCTTGATAAACCTAGTAGGTTGATTATTTTTTGGATTTTGTAACGATGATTATGATTCATAATACAGTGTTAAATGCAATAAATTTTTTAATTTTCATGTTATGCTAATCAACCTTTCTTTAATTTTTATTCAATTATTAATTATAAATAGGGCCAGTGAAATGGAAAAAAAAAATTAAAGTACCTAAGGCGATTGCATTTGCCGTCTCCTTTTTCAAAACCTAAGGCGATTGCATTTGCCGTTTCCTTTTTCAAAACCTAAGGCGATTGCATTTGCCGTCTCCTTTGCTGAGCTAAGGCGATTGCAAATGTAATTAAAATAATTAAATAAATAAAATTAAAAAAAACTCTTACGCGATGGCAAAAGCCATCGCGAAAAATAATTGACAAAGGCGACGGCTTTTTTCAGTCACCTTATTCTTTTCGCGACAAGGCTTTACGCGATTGCCATTGCGACGGCTTTTCCCGTCGCGTTAGCCTTCCGCGACGGCTTTAAGGGTTTACGCGACGGCTTTTGGCCGTCGCGAAAGACCAGTTTTCTTGTAGTGTTTGTCCGTAATTTACATCGAATGCTCGTTAAGACTCGATTACCCGCCAGACTTTTAGGATCGTTTTTCTTTCGGTCGGTGGGACCCGCTTGCCCTATAGGACCCTCGCCCGGGGCTGTTCCCCCTGGGAGGTCAAAATACAGGTGGAATACGAGGGGCTTATAGACGTAATGAAGGGGCCCACTGATCCAGGATCCAGAGTAGTTTGCGAAAAGAAGAGCAATCTTTTCTAACCGATTAGGTTAATAAAACATGTCTTAAGTAAATGTGAACAAATAACCGCATGTTGCATGAGCCCAAAGCCCAAACACCTACCCTCCTTCATTCCCAGACATCTGAACCCTCGTGCCTTTTCCCCCGCAGCTCCTCACAAAGGTTGGTTCCGGACACCGGGTCATCGTTTGATTAGTTGGGAAGAGTCAAGCGCGTCATCGCCTTCGCCGTTTGTTCCGACTCCGGTTTCGTAATGTCCGCCTCGCCCGGTAATGATGGGGACAACGTCACTCCGCCTCCCGGACCCCTCGCATAACAACAAAGGAATCAGTTAGTAGAACAGATGAGGTTACGACAGGAAGCACAGCTGAATAGCCTTATGGAGGCTATTAAGAGCCACGGTTTGGCCGCCAGCCTCAATCCCGATGGCACCTTCACCGTGGAAGAAGACGAGGATGCCAATCCCACTCTCAGTCGCCCTGATTACTCCAGGATGCCACCACCCACCTCCTATGGTGCCACTACCAGAACCCATGCTCCTCGATCTTCGGGTCAGCCAGCTCCCCAACCACAGATCACCGGATCCATGCAGCCCGATGGCACAAATCAGTTCACAGTTCCTCAGTGGGGACAAAGCCAGTACGGAATGTCTTCTCATGGTTGGGGTTATCTCGGAATGCCCCAACAAATTGGAATGCCACCTCAGTTCGGGACCGATCAATCCGGACCTTCACAGCAACAGCCACAGTTTGGAATGCTGCCACAGTCTGGTTCTGGGCCACAGTCAGGAATCCCTCCTCAGAATGCCTCCACCCCGGTTTCATCCGAGTCACCAGGACCGCAGTACCCCCCGGGTTATACACCCTCGCCTCAGCCAGCCATACAATTCAACAGTCAGGGACAGCAGCCCGCATCTAAGCCTACTTATGGGCCCCATTCTGGAAATCCAAGTTATCCGGCTACATTAGGGCTACCTCCACCTACTTTGCCAGTTGAAAATCAACAGCAGGCCGCAAGGTTCTATCCCTTCGCCCAGGCTCCTACTCATGCTCCCCCGGACAATTTGGGCCAAGGACAGGTTTTCACCTACGTCCCCGGATCAGCCGTTCCCTCCACCAGTCTGCCGCCAATGGTAGCTCCTCTCTCTAACTCAGCCACTAGCTTGAATGCCATGGTTCCGACACAAGACCCTCATCTGGCCTGGTTCATGGAGCAACACAAGGAAATGAAAGCGCAGATCGCTGAATTGACTGCCAAGAAGTCTGCTTTCCGGCCTACAGATCCGGACTCCATTGTTCCCCTGCCTCACAAATTTGTTATGCCAAATCTGGACCTCTTTGATGGTACCGCATGCCCGAAAACCCATTTGGACACATATACCTTGGCGATGAAGGCCAAAGGATGTACCAATCAGCAGCTAGCTGACTATTTCAGTCTATCTTTGAAGTCCAGTGCCTTAAAGTGGTTCTTTCGTTTGAAACCCGAAGCCAGGGCTACATGGGACCAGATTACCAATGCCTTCACAGAAAAGTATAAGGCCAACTTGGAGTGGGAAACAAATAGGGTTGACCTACAAACAATGAGTCATTCCGATGAGAATGTTGGGGACTTCTACAAGCGGTGGAATCAAACTCAAAGGGAAATGGCAATTCCTCCTTCCGAAGAGGAACAACTGGATATCTTCCGCCATGCTCGAAACCGCATCCGAGAGCCTCCCTCGCTCACTTCCCGTACTCGCACTTACGGGCCATGGTTAACTCCGCAGCCTAAAGTTGAAAAGGCTTACAATCGGCAACCGGCCGCCGCACTCGCCACGCATATCGGGCTCCTCCCGCAAACACCGCCCTACTCCCGCTAAAGGCAAAGAAATGATTAACTATGCGGACAGAATGTAATAACACAACTCCTTTTGCTCCCGTAAAACCAAATGAGCCTGCACCACGGGTCATGAACCTCGAAAACTTTGGAATGCCTCCGAATGACATCTTTAGGGACTCGGTGAAAGAAGGCTTGCCGCGGCCTTTGGAGAATTTCCAACCCAGAATTCGAATGCTCCCGTGGATACTACAAAGTATTGCGCTTTTCATCAAGCCCGTGGGCATCTAACGAGATAATCGCTTACTGCGAAAAAGGCAATCCAGGGCCGATAGAGCAAGGAAAGTTGGAAGGCCCCGAAGGGCCTAATACGCCAAAAATCCTCTTCCGAGGAACCATAATCAGGTGAATATGATTGAATGCGGAGAATCTTCGCATGCCCAGGAAGATGCTGATGAAGGTCCCCAAATACCCGTGGCCAACCTCGTCGAGGATCTTGAATTCAGATTCCCCCTCAGCCTTGAGGATATCGAACGAATCAGCCCACCTTGGTCTCATGTCAGAGACCCCTTGCAAGAATACGAGGCCCGCTATTTCTCGGATGAAGGGAAAACCGATACTGAAGAACTGGGGCTGTTCCGGTCAGAACATGAGAGAACCATTTACACAAGATGGTTAGAGCAGTCAAGAAAGATCGAGCAAGAAAGCTTTCGGCGAGCACCCGTACTGGGGCTTATCAGCAAAGAAGCCGAAGAGCATCCGGGAGCTAGTACACTTCGCAAGTCAAGCTTTGGGAAAGGCCGAATATGATCCCGAGAACAAATAAGAATCGAAGAGGAAGATTCCTTCTACATTCTACCTGGTGTCAAATACGTGCCTCCCCCTCTCACTCTTCCCCCACAGTTTCTGGGAGGAGAAGCCGGATCGCAATTACCACTTCCGGGAATGGGAGCATATGACAATTTCTGCGGCTGCACGCACCCATATTCCCCTAACGGGTTTGATCGGCGTTCCTCTCCGCCTCGAAATCCCGTAGTATGGGAAGATGATTCCGATGACAAAGAACGACGATGATGATGACGAGAGCGAAGAGTCAATCAAGCCCTGCATCCCGAGACAATCTGGAACAATCATGCCGGAAATGAGCCCACGGGAGCGTACACAATGGCCGGTTATCGCCAGCGACGACGAAGAAACTTCGGAAGACGAATATGAAACCGAGGATATGAAGGCCATGAAGTTTCCCGGGTCTCGAGCACGTGGATGTCTTATAGTTCAACACCGCCTACCATGCTTGGGGAAAGGGTTTTCGTGTGTCCGATCCAGCCGATAGTCGAAGATCTCGATGAGAGAGGGAAACTAACTCCCATCCGCCCAAATGAGAAAATAACCATGGTTAGATCAAATCCACCCCGTAACAAAGTAACACTCCTTGTCGTGGTTACCCAAGAAGAGGTCACCTTCCCCGAATGTATGTCGCCTTTCGTAGAAGTCCTAGAAACTGGCATGATACCGGATGCGCCTCCCACACAGAATGCTATAATCATCTCCAACTCTGAGTATTACAGAAAGGAACTAGAATGGTTGCATTATACCGGGGAAGAAATCGAAAAGCCGCCGAGCCCCGACAATAGCGACTCTTGTTGTATGATAACTATGAGCAAGGCAGGCTATGGGAGCGACTCGAAAGACGCCCTAGCCCTGTGGGCCATCCAAGGGGCAACAACACGACCCCAGAATCAAAAGCCTGTGACTTGGAAAGCAGTTATAAGGGCCGCCCAGGAAGGGGCCAGTACAGCTCAACCCCTCACCGTTGCTAGACTCCGTCAGTAACCAGCCGGCCGATAGCCAAAAAGGCTCCCCTGTCGACCTTAGCAGCTTGCCAAGAAATCCAGTCAAGAAGCGACCGATGAGGAAGTTAACCCGTTGACCCGATCCGGCAAATCTTCCAAGGGAATCCCAAGGCGTATAAGAAGGCCACAGATCAAGCACTGGGAGAATCGCCGCCCCTATGCTAAGACAAACCGAAGCTCCCGACCCCGAAAAGGAGGACCCCGTGCTCACCACTTGAAGCAAACACAGCCAACATCTCTATGGTCCCTCGCTCACCTCATCCTATCCCCACAAGCTAAAGCCGGAAGAAAGCTTAGCCCGCACCTTGGTCCCTATCGATGCTACTCCCGATGACGTGGTACAAACTGATTGGAAACATCCATTACGGGAACATAATCACTTTCACGATCTCGATCTCCCTCAATTTGGGGCCGATCATAACGAGCCTCTCTTCATCACACCCAATTGGATGAACGACGCCTCCTCGGGTCCTGGTTGATAATGGGTCCGAAATGAACATTCTTCCGGCAAAGATCATGAGCTCCGCTTGATATCAAGACTACGTACTTGAAGCCTTCCTCCCTCACAAGCCAAAAGCTTACGACTCAACATCTCGAGCAAATTCCTTGGAGTCGCTACCTTGGACCTCTCGGTTTGGCCGTAAATTGATACCTCGTGGAATTCCAGGTTATTGACATCCCAATCACTTTTAATGCCTTATTGGGAAGACCTTGGCCGCACCAGGTCAAGGGGGTTGCCTCAAGCCTCCACCAAGGCGTGAAATTCATCTCGAATGGGGACTCCGACGACCATTTATGGGGATTTAGTCACCTTCGAGGGCACGTATACAGTGTGGAATACCTATTCTCGAAATCAAACATGACGAGGAAGGTCTCATGCTAACAAAGCTTCACTGGCCGAGCCTCCCAAAGCCCAAGTGTGCAACATAGATCTCGACGGTCACTTGGGATAAAATCCCACCGGTCTTGAAAATGATGAGAAAAATGAGCTATCTACCCGGCCTCGGCCCTGGGAAGCACCAACAAGGAAATCACAAACTCATCGAGGTGAAAGGACGAAAACTCGCCACGGCCCGGGATATGAGGCCTCCTCAATGACACCGCAAAAGGAAAAAGATTTGAAGTCGCCACAGAAGCGGTCCCGCTCGACGACCCTATATCTCTCCCCTTCACCCTAATTTGGCTAACTACTTTGTAAAGGGTCCCACACAACCGGTAACATCACAGAGCCCACTCCTACGTAAGAATGGCTAAAGCTACAGGATAGCCTCAACAAGTTCGGGGGAGCCAAAGCTAACCCGGTCCGTAGAATGTTTCCTGGACCTACCCAAGATACTCCGGGCTACCACTACCATGAAGAGTGAGTACACTTTCAAAGGCGTGCTGCCTAGTGGAACAGTTCGAGAAGCTCACAACCACAATTCCTACGCCTGTGATGGTCCGAAGCCCGAGTTTGAATTGACCGGGCCGAAAGCCAAAGCCACGTAAGTCTTTTTCGTATGATTGGGATGGTCCGATTATGCAACAGCTTATTCGGGGAAGAGATCCAGTGCCGCACTCCGATTGATTCCACTCGCCAAAGAAATGGTAGCGATGATCGAGGAAGGAGCACAGTGCAATTCCCGAGTCATGACACCCCTGACAGCGATGCCGTTAAAGAATCGGGAAACTCTCTCAGACCCGTCCATGACCAAAGGAGAAATGATCACCAAGCCTGGATTGGTCTCCCATCCCTTTGTGTCAATCTAGGAAAAGTCCTCCGAGTCTTTCATTGCTAAGGTCGAGTCTCTAGAGTCGTCCGACGGCCCTACGCCTAAAGACTACGAGTCTGTAGCAAATGTTGTACTTCCTTTTCGTTCTCAATGAAATGACCTTTTCGAGTATCCCTTGATTGCCACTTTAACTAATGATTAATTAATTAAAAAAAACACTTAATAATAATTCATTAGATAAAGAAGCAGACACATTAAACAAAAAAAATCAAACAAAAAAAAATCTTTAAGCAGGTTGCCCGGAAAGAGGAAAATCGAGCCCAAGCTGCCGAAGAGGTTTTGACAAGTGTGAATTTGGGAACGGCGGAAGAGCCTAAAGAGACGCAGATTGGTAATTCGAAGGAGCTGAAAAAGATGCCTTACAAAATCCTACAAAATCCTCAACTCAAGGAAAGTAGCCCTCTTCATCAAAGAGAACATCATATGCCGATACGGGTTGCCAGCCGAAATCATCTCAGATATTGGATCCCACTTCGAAGGGGAATGTGAAAGGTCCGCCGCGTAATTCGAATAACCCGTCACAAGTCATCTCCTTACAGGCCCCAAACCAACGGAGCCGTCGAGGCAGCAAACAAGACTTTGGAAAACATCATCCGGAAAATGGCTATCCAAAGCAGAGATTGGCCCGATAAGTTACACCTGGCACTCTGGGGCTACAGAACATCCGTCAGAATGGCAACAGGAGAAACACCGTTTGCCCTTACCTACGGGATGGAAGTCGTACTCCCAATCGAGCTAGAAATCCCCTCGCTCCGTGTACTGCTGGAAAGCCAGATCAACGAGGTCGAATGGCTCCAGAGTCGCCATGATGAATTGGCCCTGCTAGATGAACGGCGATTGAAAGCAATGGAACACATCCGAGCCTACCAAGGGAGAATGGCCAGATCCTTTGACAAGAAAGTAAAGCATCGGGAGATCCGAGAAGTGTGATCTCGTTTTGAAAGAAAAGCCCCCAAACCCGTATCAACCCCTCGGCAAATGGGAGCCTGTCTGGTCGGGCCATACGTCGTCCAAAGATCTTCTCCTGAGGAGCCATGCAACTTGGTGCACTTCGACGGAAATCCCTTTGTACACCCAAAGTGAATGGTGACAGCCGCGCGTATACTACGCGTAAAAAAAAGAAACAAAAAAAAAAAAGGGAGTGCTAAAAGAGTAATACCCAACTAGGTTGAAAACCCGAAAAGTGGCGGCCTAGGTAAAAAACAGGTAGCACCAAAAAAAAAAAAAAAAAACAAAAAAAAAAAAACAAAAAAAAAAAAAACAAAACAAAAACAACAAAAAAATCGGGTTGAACTACGAAGACCCGAGCTCCTCAAATGCAGGAACGTAGGCAAATCCTGAAACGGTTCGGTCTAAAGCACAAATAAAAGTCGTACTCCGACATCAATACAACTCCGATCGACCATGAAAGCGTCTCGAAAAACTCTGAAGCAATTCAAATATTCATTACAAGTTAAAAACTTTTTGATGAGTCTAAGCCCGATTCATTCCTACAACCGGCAGCCTGCTAAAAGAAACTAAAATACGTAATAAAACTAATGTGTCTGCCACGGCAAGAAAGCGATACTCGGAAACCTCAAGGTCACTCCATGCCACTCGTACTGGCCTCTCCTCTCTTCTTCCCCCTTCGAGTCTTCTTCTTCTGAACAGGAAAAATGCTCGGTCTTCCTCCCTACCGAGCTCCGTATAGGGAACAGGGATCATCAAACCGGCCTTTCCTGCATCGGGCCTTAGTAGCCCTAGCGTCATCTCTCATCTCCCGTAGCCGGGCTGGTAAAGTAGGAGTCCTCCTCTCTTGTCTCTTGACATAAGCCTCATAGTCGGTCACCACATCTCCGCTCCTGTCATGAGGGTGGCCCTCGCCTCGGCCCTCCTCCTCTCGGAAACCGGCCGGGTCCTCCGCACCCACAATGGCCTCACGCCGTCTCAAAATAGCCATCTGAGTCTCTCCCAAATGCCTCTCGTACCAATCCAGGTACCAAGTGGTCAGGAACACCGGTCTCGGACGCCTGAGGATAACCCGAGGAGGAAAGACGTCATACCTCCATGCTCGGGAAAGAAAGGAAAACACCGAAGGATCATCCATAGAAACAGGAGCCACCACCCTGGTGGCTATATCATCAAAGCCCTCCAAAGGAACCTGCTCCAAGCCGAACTGTCTCAGAACCAAGGACGGAATATAGAAGCTGGACTGAGAAAGCCCCGGAAGCATAACCACGGGAGATCCGCCCTGAAGTACCCTCCGAGTCTCCACCCGCCAAAAAGGCACTGACCATCTGATATCTTCTGTCCGGCGACCAACCATCCAACGCTCCCATGAGCCCTGATCATCAAAATCTACAGCAACCCCTCTCCTGGCGAATGTCCAAGGCTTGATCATATCAGGAGTTTCCCGAAGAATCCCCAAGCGCTCCATCAGCCACAGAGTCAAGAGGAACGGCCGCCCGCGCATATACCGCCTCCCGGTAGCGCCTATCGAGAGCATGGAAAGTCTCCCCCAAGATCAAAGGTATAACATCTCTCGTCAAGCGACAATGAACGACTACATCCAAGCAGACCGATGACAGATATCAAAAGAATAGACCATGAACAAGGTCCCAAACATGCAAAGTGCAAAGGCATCCCAATAGGCATCGTCAAGCAAGCCTAAGCCCCTAAACCTATCAGGGAGACCGGAAATATCAAAATGATCGGAACCACAGATCATACCTTACGCTTCCTCCGGGGAAAGATGAAGGAGGTTGCACAAATCTGTCAACGAAAGAAGCCCCTCCGTGCGAAAAGGAAC